>JAQZBX010063325.1:0-16714 GCA_029593785.1 Cabassous unicinctus | reverse complement strand
CCCTTGCTGCTTGTGCTGCTGTGTCCATTCGCTGCGTGTCTTCTCTGTGTCTGCTTATCTCCCCCTTGCTGTGAGGTCTTGCCGCATCAGCCCACAGCGCCGCGCGAGCCGGCCTGCCCTCACAAGGAGGCGACGGGAAGCGAACCTGGGGCCTCTCACATGGTAAACAGGTGCTCTATCCATTGCACCACACCCGCTTCCTGCCGTGAGGTTGCTGCATCAGCCCACCGCACCGCTCAGGCCGGTGTGCCCTCACAAGGAGGCCTCGGGAAGCGAACCCGGGCCTCCCATATGGTAAACGGGGGCTCTATCCACTGAGCCACACCCGCTTCCCTATTTTTATTTTTAAATGTTTTATTTAGAAATAAATTCAAACCTAAAAAAAGCTAAGAGTAAGAACAGCGTAAAAATGACCTGTGTATCATTTACCCATATTCATCCATTGGTAATATTTTACCCCATTTACTTGATCATTTTCTCTCTCTCTGTATAGTTGGAGGCATATCTGTATGTATATGTCTAGACACAGCATTATCTCTATTATGCATATATAGAACAATACATATAATTTTGGGGTAACCATTTGAGAATACATCACGTACCTCATGAGTCTTTACCCCTAAATACTTTGGCATGTGTTTCCCAAGAATAGGGATGTCTTTTGCACAAACACAGCTCAGTTATTAACTTTAGAATGGTACTTTAATCCACCTTCTGTAATCCAGTTCTGTCCCCTGACCCAGTAATGTCCATTAGAGCGTTTTCCCACCTTCAGACACCGTGTCTGGCTCAGGATTAGGTATTACATGGAGCTTTCGCGACTTCTCCAGAGGTTCCGGAGGGGATTTAACCCATCCCTGGACGAGAGACATGGAAAGTTCTTCCTGGGCCCTGCCCCACTGGTAACGCTTCAGGGAACCCATGCCCTCGTCTACACACCTACAGGTACATACCCAAAAAATAAGGCCCAAGATGTGGGTTTGCTGGACCAGAAGATTTCCTATTTCATTGGCCACCGCCACACCACCCTGTGCGTTGCCCGTTGCTGGCCGTGTAGGAGGGCACCCATTGCCGACACAGGTGCTTTCACATTTTTTTCCTGCCTTGACCTGTCCCATCATTGATGTCTGACAAAGGGTTGAAGTTCAAAACCAAAGACAAAGAAAAAAATGAAAAAAAATCTTAAATGCTGCCTCTCAATTTGCATATGGACCCAGCATTAGATGACATCAATGGATTATCACTTCACTAGCTGTGATCCTGTGTTTTGACTACATAGAAAAAGGTTCCTATTTTTTTCTGGGCTAGAGGTGAGGGGTATAACACGATGCCTGCAATCTACTTTCAGAATTGTCGGTATAAAAAGGAAAATGAATTCTAAAAATGTGAAAATGCGATTTCCCGTCAGATCAGAGTTTTAGATCAACCCCTGGCAGGGATGGTGGTCAGAAGTTGGGGAAAGGCTGAGGAAGAGGGGGATTCTGGGGAGAGCGGGCTTGTCACGGGCAGGGCCTGGGAAGCTGGGGAGGTAAGGGGATGGGAGGTGGGGAGGGGACAAAGGTGTGGCAGGAGGTGGCAGGGGATGGAGGAGCCCAGGCCTCTCTCCTCTCTGCCCCAGCACCTCCCTTGAGCTGGAGGGGAATGCTACGGGTGTTTCACAGAAGAGTGGAGTTCGGGGTACATCTGGGGCCGGAATATGGGGAAGGTGATCCCCTGGAGGGTGATAGGGCTTTGGGGTGAGCTGCAGAGTCCTCTGTCACTGTCAACAGTAAGGCCTTATAAAAGGACTTATGACGAGAGAAACACTTTTACGTTGACTCGTCTAAACAACCTGGCACTAGCCTTCTACGATACATACCCATTTTACAAGTAAGGAAACTGAGCCAAAGAGAGGGTAAGGAACCTGCTACAGGCCCCTGGCAGGCACGTGGAGGGGCTGGGACAGGAACACCCGCAGGCTGTCTCCAGAGTCTGCTCTTAACTACCAGCCTCGCAGCTAGGGGGCTGCAGACTGAGGTATAGCACATGCTAGCCCCAGGGTCCCTAAGACAAGCCAGGTTTAAGGTCACAATTATTTATTCTGAATTAGAACAGTGACGAACATTGCAGAAAGTTTTCAAAATAAAACCAAAGCAACCAAACAAAACCTTTCCCCACAGAACTGTATGATTTGGGTGTTTCCTTCCCAAATCATGGATGTTTTCATCAATATAACTTTCTCTTTTTTCCCTTCCTCCCTCCCTCCCTTTCCCTTCCCTTCTTTCTCTCTCTCCCTCTCTCTTTCTTTCATCTTCTAAGGCTAGATTTCTAGAACCAGATGAACAGAACCAGAGGGGCACCAGATACCTTTTAAAAAATGAGTCTTGGCAGCTAGAGTGTGAGGTCCAGCCCCAAACAAGGGAATTCCCATTTGTGGAGGCGGAGTGTGGGGGCTGAGTGATCAGATGCATCTTAGATCACTTTTGAGAGGCTTATGGGAAGTGCCATGGTCCCAGGGATCCCTATTGTCACCCCTTGTCACCATCGTGTTATCTGAAGTGCTTTCGGAAAGTGCGAGGGGACACTGACGTAGTCCCAGACCTGGCCCTGTCTTGGGGACATTCTGGGGAAAGGCAGATGCTTCACACAACAGGGCGAGCATGCAACACACAGAGGGACAACCTCAAGCCTAGACAGACCCTTGCGTGCATGACTTGGGGGATGGGGTGCCCTGAGACCCAAGGTTGCAAATGCCAAGCCTCCTGGGGTCACGGCTGTGACAGGCTGAGCAGCCTGAATGAAAGATGCCCCGAGGTTGAGCAGTACGCAACCTTTACAACCTCATGAGGCAGCTCTGACCAAGCGGGTTATACCAATGGGTGAACAGAACCCAGGTGTCTGTGGCTTGACTGTAGGTGAATACTCTTCACTTTCACAAAACGGAACTCATAGCTCTCTGATTTACCTTCTATTTCCATCTTCTGAAGGACACCTGGTTCCAAGCACACTGTCACTACCATAAGAGAAACAATGGCATAAAAGCCTTTAGAAATGACCGCAGGACCTTAGCTTCGGTGGCAATAGGGGGTGGTGGAGACTGTGGCAAACTGATAAGCACAAGCCCCACGTAAAGGGGTGGCTGCTCCTAAGCTCCAGTTGATGGTGGCTCTGGGGGAATGCGGCCCAGAGATGGTAAGTCTTCCGGTATTTCTTACAGAAATCAGAAATTTAAATTAAAAAAAAAAAGTGAAATTCTTTAATATTTCTATGTTGACTCAGATGTGTTTTGAATGAAGCCCACTGATGGGGTGGGATTTGATTTGGTCTGTGGTTGCCAGTCTGAGTACTCTGCCTGGAAGGACTCCCTGGCAGCTGGATCCATCTCCTCTTGCTCATCTCTTTTCACTCCTGTCCCCTGCTGACTGAGGGCGGCCCCACCTCCACGGTGGATGTGTGTCAGATGTACACAGGGGAAAGTTTAAAAAGCCATGGTGGGCAGCCCCCTGTTTCCGCCCTCCACCCCCATAAATGTTCTCTCTTGTTAGGACCTCAACCCATTCCTCCCTGGGTGTTAAGTGCCAGACTTCAGCCGTTCTGAGTTTTTGGGGGGTGGGGGTGGGGGGGCGCTACCATGCACAGAGAAATGACTCTAACGAAAGGGGTGTGGTTGTGTATTTCTGGGTGGAAGGCTCTCCTCAAATCAGATGGCATCGGCTCTGGCCTCTTCCTTCCGGGCGGTCCTGCTGAGTTCCGAGAAGCGGGAACCTGGCGCCAGGCCCAGGCCACCACGTGGCGCTACCCCAGGGATGTGGGAGTCTTCAGGAAAGGTGCGCCCCGGGGGTGAGCACTGCGCACCCGTGTGGCTGTAGGGGTTGCCCCAACCCAGGCCATGTGGATTTGAAGTGGCTTAATCTCTCTCTCTGGGCCTCCGTTCCATCGTCTAAAAATGAGGGTCATCCTAGAAGCTTCTACACATGGTCGTGGTGAGGATTAATGTACATCCAGCCCTTGCAGCCGTGCCGGGCTATAGAAATGTCCCTGTGTCTATGACCGTTTTGCCCCCAGTCCATGTCGGTCCGTGTTCCCAGCAGACAGTGGAGGGGAGGTGTGGGGTGGGGTGGGGGCAAGTGTGGCCGCTCAGCAGTCCTTGGACCAGATGGAGTGATAATGGCAAATAACTGTTGCAGTGTGCAGAACCCTTTCGTCCGTATTCAATCCTCATCTAATTTACTCCTTACCACCATCCAGGGTATTCTGAGTTGCAGATGGGGAAACTGAGGCTTTGCCCAGGGTGACACAGCCAGGGGGCGGCAGAGCCCTACACTGATCTGGCCCTGTGTGAGTGAGCCAGAAAGTGTTCTTTAGAAAGAAAAGATTTGCTTCTCCAATGAAGTGTCTCTTGTGAAGGGATATGGTGGTAGAGGCTTTTAGGGTGAACATGGATTTTATCTTTCCAGGTGTGTTTCCTCCCTAAGGGTAATGGGTTGCAGGAAATTTTGGGAAGGATAATCCTCCTTGCTTCCTCCCCAGAAGACGACATGGATTTGAGTCTCCCCTTGAGGCCAAAAAGAGGGAAACTGCGTTTCCTGAGTATCTACTACATGCCAGAAGCTGCCAGAATAGTCAACCTTCACACGCTGTAAAAGCCCATTTTACAGGGGAGGAAACCGAGGCTCAGGGAGCTGAAGCCACTTGCCCGGTGGCACTCTGGGATTCGAGCTAGGCCTGTCCAAAGGAGTGGAGAAATCCCTCCGTGGCAGTTGTCCTTGTCGTACCCCTCCCTCTTCTCCAGTCCCAGCTCCCCAGCTACCTGCCCCTCTGGGCGCAGCTTTGCTGGGTATGACCTTTGTGGTCCCTTCAGTGGGGACGCTGGGGCAAATCACAGGGGTCCAGAAAAGAGCCCTCCTCTTTCGGGAGCTGGTCTCCTTGGCCCCAACTCTGCTGTGCCTCAGACTCTCATAACGCCCCCTCTAATCAAAGCCAAGCCAATGAGGCCGGAAGATGCACGTGCATCTGCCAGGAATGGAAATCTCTGAGATCAGTAGATCCTTATACACTTGTCAGGAACAACACACAGGGACAGCTCGTGTACCCATTACTGACTTTCCCCCCAGCGGCAGCATCTTGCAAGACTCCAGTACAGTGTCACCGCCAGGACACTTACTATGACTTCCCCAGGTTTAGCCACTCATCGTGTGTGTGCATTAGTTCTTTAATTTTATCATGTGCGTAGGGGGCTGGAACTGCCATACCAGGGAAGAAAACGGAAAGTTCCATCACCACAAGCCTTCGTCATGCTGCCCTATCCACATGGGTATTTTAACAGTGAGCTCTCGAAGACAGAAACGCTCCTGGGCACTGGACTCTGTTCTGGAGCTTTCCACATGTCTCCTTATTTAAGTGTTACAACAGTGGCCGCAGGTGGGCTCTAAGTTACCTTGCCCAGAGCCACGCGGCTGGGACCACATGCCCCCGGGACAGCCACGGGGCCTCTCCTTTTCACCTGAACAATTCCTTTATGGTGACGATGAAAACAGTAATAAACGTTCCTTTAAAATAAACCCGGGGGAAGCGGGTGTGACTCAGTGGATAGAGCCCCCGTTTACCATATGGGAGGCCCGGGTTCGCGTCCTGAGGCCTCCTTGTGAGGGCATGCCGGCCTGAGCGGTGTGGTGGGCTGATGCAGCAACCTCGCGGCAGGAAGCGGGTGTGGTGCAATGGATAGAGCACCCGTTTACCATATGAGAGGCCCCGGGTTCGCTTCCCGGCGCCTCCTTGTGAGGGCAGGCCGGCTCGCGCGGCGCCGTGGGCTGATGTGGCAAGACCTCACAGCAAGGGGGAGATAAGCAGACACGGAGAAGACACGCAGCGAATGGACACAGCAGCACAAGCAGCAAGGGGGGGATAAATAAATAAAAAATAAATAAATCTTTAAAAAAAATAAAATAAAATAAAAAATAAAATAAACCCGGGCAGAAGGGTTGAGACACAAAAGTGAAAGCTCTCTCTGTTTTTCCAGTCTTTTCAGAGGTGGCCTTTGTTTTCCAGGACAGTATAGCTCAAAGCATTTTTCTACCTATTTACAAGTATATACATGAATATATATTTTTCTCAACATGGATTGAAGCTTCCCAGATACACTGCTATCAACTCATTTTCATTTTCCTCTTTTTTTTTTTGAGGTACCGGGGCTGGGTATTGAACCCGGGACCTCCTGAGTGGGAAGCAACGCTCAACCATTGAGCCACGTTGGCTCCCTCATTTTCCCCCACCTCTCCCCTGCTTGCTGCCTGTCCATTCGCTGGGTGATCTTCTGTGTCTGTTTCTCGCCTTCTCTTCTCATTTTTCTCCTCCAGGCTTCACCGGGATTCGATCCTAGGGAACTCCGATGTGGGAGAGAGGCACCCTGTCACTCATGTGCCACCTCAGTTCCTGGTTTCTGGTGCATCTCGCCTTGACTCTCCCCAGTGTCTCTCTTTTTTTGTGTCACCATCTTACTGCATGACTCGCCTGCTCGCCTTTTTACCAGAAGGTCCCGGGGATTGAACCTGGGTCCTCCCATATGGTAGACAGATGCCCAATCACCTGAGCCACATCTGCTTCCCACCCCCATTTTCATTTAATAGTGAATCTTGGACATCTTTCCATGCCTACACAGAGAGATCTTGCTCATTGCCTTATGTGAAAACTTAAAAAAAAAAAATATATATATATATATATTCTTTTTTTTTTAAAGATTTATTTATTTTTTATTTATTTATCCCCCCCTTGCTGCTTGTGCTGCTGTGTCCATTCGCTGCATGTCTTCTCTGTGTCTGCTTATCTCCCCCTTGCTGTGAGGCGCTGCGCGAGCCGGCCTGCTCTCACAAGGAGGCCTCGGGATGCGAACCCGGGCCTCCCATATGGTAAACGGGGGCTCTATCCGCTGAGCCACACCTGCTTCCCAAAACTTAAATATACTTTTAAAGATGATACACGCGTGTGATTTAAAATTCCAAAGGCACTAAAGGGCATACCATGAAATACCTCCTCTTGCCCCCCAACCACTCATTTTTACTCCGTAGAGGCAATCAGTACTATCAGTTCCTTGTGAATTCTTCTAGAGATAGGTTTTGCATAATATGTGAGCAAAGACATATATAAATTCCCCCCTCCTTCTTATACCCTGTGCACTGAACAGTGTATCTTGGAGTCTCCTTGACAAAGAGTTTCTTTTTTTATCTCTTCACCCCGTATAGGATTCCATTGCATGCAAGTCCTGTAACATTTATTTATTTATTTATTTTTAAAAGATTTATTTATTTATTTATCTCCCTCTTGCTGCTTGTGTTTGCTGTGTCCATTCACTGTGTGTTTT
Organism: Cabassous unicinctus; assembly: GCA_029593785.1. NCBI lineage: Eukaryota > Metazoa > Chordata > Mammalia > Cingulata > Chlamyphoridae > Cabassous > Cabassous unicinctus. Next base: position 9,378 of record JAQZBX010063325.1, on the reverse strand, counting down.
TTCTGTGTCTGTTTATCTCCCCCTTGCTGTGAGGTCCTGCTGCATCAGCCCACTGCTCCACGGGCCGGCCTGCCCTCACAAGGAGGCCCCGGGAAGCGAACCCAGGGCCTCCCATATGGTAAACGGGGGCTCTATCGATTGAGCCATACCCGCTTCCCCCTGTAACATATTTAAGCAGTTTCTTACTTAGGGCCATTTGGCGGGCTCTAGTTTTTTCCTATTGTGTGCACTATATGAGATGGTGGAATTCCAGGCAGTGACAGGCAGAGAAAAAACTTTCGAGGCACACTGTTTGGATGGGTGCTTTCGCCATGTGACCCTCAGATGTTGGGGAGCCTTGGGACCCCAGGGGCGTTTCTTTGCCTGGGATGTCTTGGGCAGCGTGGGTGGCTGGTCCCCGAGTCCATGGATACGTGTGTGTCTCTGCCTTTTCTTTCCCTCGACTTCCACAAGCCTATGCATGACGTTTGTAAGCTGGTGACTCAGAATGCTGCTTAATATTTATCTCATTTCCCCTTCGCCCAGCACTTTCTCCAGCCTCTCCTCCTTACGTCCTTCCACCCAAGGAAACAGCACCAAATCTGAGATCCCACGAGGGTCTCTGGACATTAACATGACCCGTTAAAGGCCTGCTGGGAACCGAGACCACGGTCCCAAGCCAGAACTGCTTAAACGTAGGTTCCTTATTTGGTTTAGTTTGCAGATAGATGAGTAGCTGAGAAAATTTGGCTAAGATTTTTGATATGAGATCTTGTGATCAGAGGCTCAGTGAAAACTTGTGTTTTTTCTGGGGCAGCAAAGATAGAGCTGTAGTTCTGCTTTGACAGTTGATGTTTTTTTTTTTTTTAAATGTGTGTGAAACTGGCAACAACTCAGGCCAGAGGAGACCAGCTGGGCTCCCGCCTGGTTTTCTGTTTACCTCTTTGATTATTTTTGGTGGTGCGGGTTTCAAAAAGGGAAATCAAACGCAAACAATTTTGCGAATGTATCTGTCAAGTCAGGAAATATTTAAGTGAAGGTTCCGCTGGCATGTGACTTTTCCCACCCGAGGCCCTAGGAGTGGTTTAAATTTGGAGCGTGGGTTTTAAAAGGTCTTGATTTTCCAGGATGTGTGGCATAGGTGAACATAATAAAACTTGACATTTGCATTTGCCGGGAATGGCCTGTCCACTCTGTCTTTAATTTGAGGAACCAGGCCGGTAAGGGCAGAATGACAAGCTTTAGGAGCAGCTCAAGAAGGACTCCTAGTGACGGGACTGAGGCTGTGCCTCGGCCGCTCTCAGGGTCTGAGCTGGGCCGAGACCCACCAGTTCTGGCCAAGAATGGTTCCTTCCTTGCAAAGGAAGCTTCTCAGGACCCTTTTCCCCTCAGTCCTGCCTGCCCCTGCCTGGGCTGCCTCCAAAGTCTCTTCAGCTTCCTCAGCCCTCAGCCCTCCCTTCCTCAGACTTCACTTTTCCTCAGATGATTTCCTCAGCGAGGCTCTGTTACCCCAGGTGGGTACAAGCCTCCCCATTTCACAGCACGCCCCCCTTCCCATGACTTTCCCATCTCCTGGAGGTGTCCCTCCCCACCCCGAAGCTCTAGTTCTTTCCTTCACAGGTCCTTCCTCTCTCCTCAGGGACTATGAGGGCACGAAGTGGGTGATGGTTAGTGCACGTGGGTGGGTCTCACACTCAGACCTTCAACCTTCTCCCTCAAAAAGGTCATGGGTACTGTCGCAGACATCCACTGACGGGGTTGGAAGAAGACGGCTTTCCTCATGCAGCTTAAATTCGTGTTCCATTACTGGGCTTATTCCTCATAGCGACTCCAAAGTAATATATACACATCTCATAAAATTTTTTTTATTTTTTAAATTTTTTAGTTTTACAACCCACAAGTCTTTTATTTATTTATTTTTTACACCTCTTATGTCATGAATTCATAGGGAATAGTTTCCAGTAGCTTAGGCGCCTTCCCGTCGGTTCTCACAAGGCGTGCTTCTCTGGGTGGAGCAGGCTGGCGCTTCAGTTGGACCCAGGTACCTTTCTCTTTGGCTTCCTTCTTTTTCTGGTCATTTTCCTTCACGTGTTTCAGGAAGCTCTCTCAGCTCTTAGAGTGCTTAAAATGCTCCATGCATATATTAATTCTCTGGGCAAGAATCTCTCACTTCACTTGTTTGCTATCACCAATGATACCAACAGCATACTGGGTAACACAGGTGACTCTTCCAGTTTTGCCATGGTAAAACTGTGGGGCATTCCTTTTTGGACAGTGCCCATTCCCTTGATGTCTACGATATCACCTTTCTTGTAGATTTGCATGTATGTGACCAAAGGAACAACTCCATACTTTCTAAAAGTCCTAGAAAACATAGTGGGTGCCTCTCCTCTTCTGCTTTGTGTTCGTCATCTTGGTGAATTACTGCAGGATGGCGGTTCCAGCTGAAAGGAAGTCTATATACATCTTTTTTTTTTTTTTTAATTAATTTATTTTTTTATTTTTAAGATAAGGGTTCTTTTTTTCTTCTTCAAGGATTTCTTTTATTCATTCCCCCCTCCCCTTGCCACTTGTGCTCGCTGTCTGCTTTCTGCATCCATTCGCTGCATGCTCCCTGTGTCTGCTTGTCTTCTCTCCTCATCTTCTCTTTAGGAGGCACCAGGACCCGATCCTGGGAACTTCCGATGTGGGAGAGAGGCACTCAGTTGCTGGAGCCACCTCAGCTCCCTGGTTTGTTGTGTCTCTCATTGTCTTTTTCCTCTGTGTCTCTTTTTTTGTTGTGTCATCTTGTTGCACCAGCTCTCCGTGCTGGCCCACTTGCCTTCATCAGGAGGACCGGGAATCAAACCCGGGACCTCCCATATGGTAGACGGGAGCCCAATGGCTTGAGCTACATCCGCTTCCCAGGCTATGTCCATCTTTTTGATAAATCTCCTAATTTTCTTTTGTGAGCATAATGACATCACAGTGCATTTTCCCCCTCATGACCACTTTAACTTGTTATACAGAAACTCTTAAAAAATATACCATAGTTTGTAAAACTCTGTTTTGGCATTTCTTTAAAATTTTAAAAAAGTGTATTGGTGGTCCCCACAAATGGAAGGAGTTAGGGCCCCCCTCAACTTTGAAGGGCCTCACCCTCTGTGCCCTTCACAGGCTGGAGCTGTCTCTACCTCAGGCCCTTCTTCACCCCTCACATGGTCTCCCACACAAATCTTCCACCCCGTGAGCAATCCTGAGATGGGAATTCCCCTCTTATCAGTCCCCTTTGTGAGAACGTCGAGGCCTCACACTGCCCCCTCAGCTGGCTCTGCCACCCTCAGTCCTCCTCTTTTCTCCAAGTCCTCAGCCGGCTGCCAGAGTTTTCTCCTCACATGAGGCACCTCCCTGGCTGGAGTTCATTTCATTTACTTTCTCTACAACCCCCTGAGACAACTCACAAGTCATATGTTTTAGTTTGCTAAAAGCTGCCTAAAGCAATATACCAAAAATGGATTGGCTTTCACAATGGGGATTTATTATGTTGTAAGCTTACAGAGACAAATGTCCAAATCAAGGCACCATCAGGCGATGCTTTCTCCCCAAAGACCAGCTGCTGGTGATCCTGGACTTCTCTGTCAAATGGGGAGGCACATGGCAGCGTCTGCCAGTCTCTACTTTCTACTCTAGACTCCGTTGCTTTCAGTTTCTGGTGGCTCCATCTGTGGCTTTCTCTCTCAGCTTCTGTGAGTTCCTCTCTGAGCTCCTGTGTCTCTGTGTATTCATCCCATTTATAAAGGACTCCAATAGAAAGATTAAGGCCCACCCTGGGTCATGCCTTACTGAAGTAATCTAACTGAAGACCCTCAACCGAGGTAACCTAATCAATAGGTACAATAGGTTCACACCCACAGGAATGGATTAGCTATAAGGACATGATTTTCTGGGGTCCATCCAGCATCAAACCATCACATCTCATTACACCATGGGGGGCATAAAGCAAATGAGTGATTATGGGATTTTCTCATTCAGTTATTCCTGATGTCCCTGTGAACCTGGAGGCATGGGAAAAAGGAGATACAGATGTGAAATGGGATGTTTCAGTTAAAAATCCAATGGTGTTGAATTTGATTGGAAGTGTGTACTCATGTATTTGATGTTAAAAATTTCCATGTATTTTTTCCAGGTTGTTCAATGAAAAGCCTTAAAACAAGGCCAACCCAGTTGCCATGAGCACCCTTTTATACTCACATTGTGGTCTCTAAAACCACTCCTCACTAAAAGAAACCAAGGGTCCGTGGAGAAATGGCTGATTCTAGGTCTGGAATTGGGAATGTACAAGATGAATTTGGAACATCCAGTTAGACAGACAACAAGGAAGGTATCCAGGACTTCCGGGGTTTTGGCAAAAGGCCTTAGGAGCCAGCTCAACCATTCCCACTGGCCAAAGATGGGACAACCTGAGCATCAATCAGAATAATAACACTAATGGATTGTAGCACATCAAGTCTGTTTAAATCCAAGAGTTCATAATGGTGATAAGAACAAGCACGTATACTAGGTAACAAAACTGATTGTTCTTATTGTTCCCCTTGGGAGCCAACTTATTGTTTTGAAGAATGGTAAATAAGAGGAAAAGAATCAAGCATCTATCCTTTCTTTCCTATATCAATTGTAATACTGGGTAATCAAATAGTAGATGAAAGGAACTTTTCTTTCTTTTTTTTAAAAGATTTATTTTTATTTATTCCCTCCCTTGTTGCTTTTGTGCTTGCTGTCTTGCTCTCTGTGTCCATTCGCTGTGTGCTCTCTGTGTCTGCTTGTCTTCTCTTCTTCTCGTCTTTTCTTTAGGAGGCACTGGAGGTTCAGATCCTGGAACCTCTGATGTTGGAGAGAGGCACCCAATCGCTTGAGCTACCTCATCTCCCTGGTTTGTTGTGTCTCTCATTGTCTCTCCTGTTTGTCTCTTTTTGTTGTGCCAGCTCTCCATGCGGGCCAGCTCACTTTCACCAGGAGGCCCCGGGAAATGAACCTGGGACCTCCCATATGGTAGATGGGAGCCCAATCAATTGAGCCACATCCGCTTCCCAGGAACTCTTTCTTGATGGATGCATTCCTGCTAGTGGATGAAGAATAAATGATGGAAATAGATTAGCACCATTTTGCAACCTAAGTGAGTTAATGGATTTAGGCATTAATGGGATCAACATTATTTTGATTACAATTTGCTATAAAATAATGGGGGAGGGGTAATGTGTGGCAGTAATAGAAGCAACATTGTCCCTGAATTAGCAACTGATGAGCCTGGGTGATGGTAGATGAGGGGTCATTATGTTATTCTGTCCACTTTTTCAAAAGTTTGAAGTTTTCCATAATTGGAAGGTACAACAAAAAAAATGAACTAACAATAAAAATAAAAAAGCTCCCATAGAGCAGAACTGGTCCCTCCCTGGTCCTCCACTGACCCCCAAAACAGGTCCCTCACAGGTCTGGTCTTCTCCCCCACATATGGGTCCCCCCACAGGCCTAGCCTTCTCCCCCACATATGGGTCTTCCACAGGCCTTCTCCCTCACATATGGGTCCCCCACAGGCCTTCTCCCCCACATATGGGTCCACCACAGGCCTGACCTTCTCCCCCACATATGGGTCCCCGCACAGGCCTAGCCTTCCCTCCACATATGAGTCCCGCACAGGCCTTCTCCCCTACATATGGGTCCCCCACAGGCCTGGCCTTCTCCCCCACAGACCTCCTCTTGCATAGGTGGCCTGGCTGGGGCTTTCCTGGGCAGCTCTTTGGCCCACACATTCCAGAGGGTCACACCTGGCTTCCTTGTCTCCAGAAACCTCCTCCTCTCCCAGTTGCTAGCAGGGGCTCTGTCCATGTAGCCCCCTTCCCTCCAGCCAGCTGCACGGTCCCCACAAGGCCGCCTGTCTTTGCCCTCACAGGGGCAGCCACCACTCAAGGAAGCACTGCCGCAGCCCCAGCCCAGCTGCCGGCCCAGAGCTCAGGCCTCAGAAGGTCATGCCACGGGCTCCATGTTCTGTGTCTGCGGCAGGCCTGGTGGCCTTTGAAGGAAAGCGGCTTGGAGACAGGTTTCCTCTGAAAAGGAGAATTCGGCATGATTCCCTTCCATTCAGTTCTCTCCAGGCTCTCTGAGGGGCTCTGGGCTAGGCCTCAGAGGTATGGCAATAAGGCCCAGCAGCCCCTGACAGGCAGCCCCCGCTAGTGCCACAGCAGAGAATGTCCTCTGAGAACCCTGCTGTCCAAGTTTCAGTCCCAGGGCTCCTCCCTCCAGGAGCAAGAGAACCTTCTAGAGTTTTAATGAAGACAAAGGCAGAACAGCATGATGATGAATTGGGGGATATTTCAAGTGTTTACATGGCATAGATTAACATCTGTAACAAAAAAAAAAGCTTAAAATCACTCTAGGTTTAACTTCATGTAGAGATCATATAACAAGTCTAAATCAAGGTCCTTTGTGAAAGCAAGGCTTAGGTAAAATGATCACCTGACTTTTCTTGATTGCCCAGGTTCCCACAGAGCTCTCCTTGCCCACAGCTACCCTGACTGGAGAGGCTCACAGGCCTCGCTTGGAGGCCAGAGCCCCCCCACCCTCTGTCTCTCCATACTTTATGATCTCATGGCGCTGGAGGGGATGGAGATGGAGGGCAGAGAGGGCTTCCAGGAGAAGCCGGCGGAGCTAAGGAAGAAGGATGGCTTCTTTTCTTTTTTTTTTTTAAAGATTTATTTATTATTTATTCTCGCCTCCCCACCTTGCTGTTTTGTGCTCACTGTCTGCTCTTCTGTGTCTGCTTGTGTCCTCTTTAGGTGGCACCGGGGACTGATCCCAGGACCCTCTGGAGTGGAGAGAGGCTGCTCAATCTCTTGCACCACCTCAGCTCCCTGGTCTGCTGCGTCTCTTATTATCTCTCCTCTGTGTCTCTTTTTGTTGCATCACCTTGCTGCACCAGCTCTCCGCGCAGGCCAGCACTCGTGCGCGGACCAGCACTCTGCATGGGCCAGTACTTCCGCGCAGGCCAGCACTCCGTGTGGGCCAGCTTGCTTTTCACCAGGAGGCCCCGGGAATACGGACCCTGGACCTCCCATATGGTAGACGGGAGCCCAATCACTTGAGCCACATACACTTCTCAGAAGGATGGCTTCTTAGGGCCTCCTGTGGGTCAGGGTCTTGGCTTCACACCCTCCCAGCCAGGGCTTCATTGCTGGATGAGTGCATCCCAGCTTCCTTCAATCAAAGCTGCCAAGTGGGGACTCCCACAGGTATTTGTCCACCAATGCGCACAGTGGCATTATGCACAATGGCCCAAAGGTGGAAGCCACCCACGTGTCCATCAGAAGATGAACGGATATGCACAATGAGGTCTACACACACAATGAAATGTTCTTTAGCTGTAGGAAGGAACAAAGGCCTGATACATGTGACAACATGGAAGAACCTTGCAGACATCCTGTTGAGTGAAATAAGCCAGACATAAATAGACAAATTTTGTACGATCTTGTGCATATGAAATACCTAGAAGAAGCAAATTTCATAGAGACCAATAGATTACAGGTTCCCAGAAGCCACGGGGAGGCAAGGGGTGAGGGTGGTGTTTGGAACGGGGAGTTATTGCTAAACGGGTGCAGAGTTCCTCTGAGGGGATGAAAATGTTTTGATAAGAGATATTGGTAGGAAGCGGGTGTGGCTCAATGGATAGAGCCCCCGTTTACCATATGGGAAGCCCGGGTTCGCGTCCCGAGGCCTCCTTGTGAGGGCACGCCGGCCTGAGCGGCAAGGTGGGCTGATGCAGCAACCTCGCGGCAGGAAGCGGGTATGGCGCAATGGATAGAGCACCCGTTTACCATATGAGAGGCCCCGGGTTCGCTTCCCGGCGCCTCCCTGTGAGGGCAGGCCGGCTCGCGCAGCGCCGTGGGCTGATGTGGCAAGACCCCCCAGCAAGGGGGAGATGAGCAGACACAGAGAAGACACGCAGCGAATGGACACAGCAACACAAGCAGCAAGGGGGGGATAAATAAATAAATAAATCTTTAAAAAAAAAAAAAAGATATTGGTGATGGTAGCACAACATGGTGAATGCAAGTAATACCACTGAATTGTACACTTGAAAGAGGTTAAAATGGGAAACTTTGAGTGTATGTACATAACTACAATAAAAAGTTAAACACACACACACACAAAAGCAAACAAAACCCTGCAAAGCGGCTGGCTGCTGATTGGGCCACTGACAAGCTCCATTGGCTGTGCGGAGTTAATTCTGCCTATACCGGTTTGTTGAGCACTGCTATTTGCCAGGGGCTGTTTTAAACGCTTGAAACACACCAGTGAACCAAAGAGATAAGGATCCCAACATTCTAGAAGAGGGCAGACAACAAACAATAAATAAGCAAATAAAATGATATGTACTCTGAAATTGTTTAAAAAGAAAGCAGAAAAAGTGGGTAGGTGTGGCCAACATGTAAAACTCAGGAGAGTTCACCTAAAGAAAATCAGACTCCAGAAGTCTCTGGAAAAACAGCAGTATCTGGCAACACTGGGGCTTTGTTCCTGCCTGGCACATGGCAGGTGCCACGTAGCTGCGTTGACTGCATTTACCGCAGTCCCCAGTGCTCCTTAGAGTCTTACACCAGACCCACCTTTCTCATTTGTTTCTCGCCTGGTCCTCATGGAACTTGGGATCTGGAGCATTCCTGTGCTCATGCTTCAGTGTGTGAAAGTTTCAGGCAGTGTTTCTCAAGTGCTCCTGTGTTTGAATCACCTGGGGATCTTATTTTAAAAATGCAGGTTCCAAGCCATCAGGGGGCCTGAGAATCTGCACTGCTAACAAGCCCCTGGAAGATGCTGATGCTCCTTGTTTGTGGACCACACTTTGAGTAGTGAAGCTTCTCTTGGCCCAATCTGTTGATTTGAACACATCCATGAATGTGCACTTAGGACCAATAAAAACAAACAAAACAAAACTTTTTTTTTTGTTCTCTGCCAAAGACAAGCAGGTCTTTATTTTGTGAGTGTTTACTGACAACTACATGCTGGGACACAAAAGGTCACCCCAGAGAGTAAGGCCCCATCATACCCTGCTCTTCCTACCAGGGGTTTCCCACTCTGCCTCCACATTAGCATCACCTTGGAGGGTTTCCAAACAATACCCCTCTCTGGATTACTGAAATCAGAATCACTTTGAAAGCTTCCTGGGGCCTTTCATTGTGGGTGATGTCCCACACTGATGAGGGATGTTGGTGTGGGATGTTGTGGGAGGTGTGGGAGGTGGGGAGCATGGGAATCCTTGTCATTTCTGAGTGGTGATTGGGTAATCTAAGCACCTTTGAAATATATGTCTATATAAAATAACATTTATGTAAGAGAATGCACATATATGCATATGTATTTATATATCATTTT
>JAQZBX010063324.1:0-16713 GCA_029593785.1 Cabassous unicinctus | reverse complement strand
CAGAAAAAACACACAGCAAATGGACACAGCAAAACACAAGCAGCAAGAGGGGGATAAATAAATAAATAAATAAATAAATAAATAAATCTTTAAAAAAAAAAAAGGTATATCCAGCCAGACCACTGGTTCATCCATACTAGGCTTAAATTCCATATCAAGTATGCAGTATGACAAAAAATAATTAAAACAAAACAAAACAAAATTTAAACAAGGAGAGGAACAAGGTCTAGCAAAAATGCTCCAGCTTCTAGGATGTTCAAAAATGTTTGGAATCTTCCCAGGTTTGCATCTCCCTAGTTTTTCTTTCTTTCCATTGCTATAGCAATTCTATATGACCCACCTATTTCTGAGCTTTACTGCTGTGGGGCCATGGTGGTTGATAGAGGCCAGAGCTACCAGTTACAGATCCTGGTTACCACCAAGACCCCACCCGGAAACCCCCCTGCTACCAAAAACAAAGCCGGAAAGAACCTGCCAAGACCCTGGCCTCGAGATCCCCATTTGGAACTCTTTCCAGGGTCAAGGGGAAGCCCTGGATAATTCGAAAAAGGCCTCCCTATTGGTCCTGGATAACTCCAAATAAAAAGCCTCATCATTGGCCCCCTGAGAGCTAACAGGTGGGGTAACCAATCAGAACAGCAAACAGCTGGGGCTCCTTTCCCAACATTAGGAAAGGGGAGGAGTGAAGAACAGCTTTAATAAAGGCAGTTCCCCAACCCCAAATGCTCTCTCTTCGCCTAGAGGAGCCTGTATCCACATCTGGGTGTGTACTTCTGTTTTTTTCTCTCATTTCTCAATAAACTCTTTTTACTGGGCTAAGTAAACTGGTATTTTCTTAAATTCTTTTATGCAACATAACCAAGAACCTAGAGGAATCCAGCAACTCCCCAGCTTCAGTGGTAAACAACTTTTGTTCATGGGAATCAGAAAAACAGCACTAGAAACACACCATGTAAACAAAAAGTAAGGTTTATTGAGCAGAAAATTTACAAGTAGAAAAACCATCAGAATGTACATGATACCCTGAGTGCTCATATCCCACAGAGTGGAATGCCTAGGCTGAGCACAGTTAGATTCACCATTCCAGGAGAAAAATCCTGCCCCTGTATCATTGTCAATTAGTATAAGGACAGGATAAACTCCTACTGGACCATGTAACAATGGGAGCTTCCTGATTGGGGAAGTGGTTTTTTTTTTAAAACAAATCAATTTTTTGATACAGATTAATAAAGCACACAATTCATCCAAAGTATACAATCAATGGTATTTGATATAATCATATAGTTGTGCATTCATCACTTCAATCATTATTTTCATTATTTCAATAATAATAATAATAAACAAAAAACACAAACAAGAAAATTCTTCACCTCTCAATCTCTCTATGTGAAGTGGCTGTTTAAAAAGGGGAGCATCTAGAGCTCAGCTAAGGAATCACTCAGCAACATAGCAGGTGTCAATGAGAGATCTTGCTCTTCTTACGTTAAGCAGGCTTGATGCTCCTGCTGAGCCAGGTTGCTGCAAAGCCACAAAAGGGAGAAGGGAAAGAGCCATAAGGGTAACCACCAGGGTAATCCGTCACTCCCGACTCTCCACTCAATTATGTTTTTTTTGTAGTTTTTAACAGTATAAAAGTTTACATACATTGAAATGCACAAATCTTAGAAGTACATATTTTTCAAATGGATACAACCATATAATTCACATCTCTACCTCAAGATAGAATATTTCTACCTACCCAGAAAGTTCCCTCATTTGGAACTGCTTTAGAATGTTGCTGTGGCAGTTTCATATTATTTATGAATTCCAAAAAGAGATGTTTGAAAACTGGTCTGTTTCTCTGGACATGATACCCTGTGAATGTATTAGATTCAGCTGAGATGTCTGATTAAATTATGTTAAGATTAGGGCTTTGATTCAACCATGTCATTAGAGTGCGACTCAGTGTTGAGTCCCAGGCCCCTTGGGCTGATATAAAACAGACTCTCACACAGAAGTAGATACACAAGAGAATAACTCAGAGGAATAGAGACAGCTCATGAGACACGGCAGAGGCCCTGGGAAGATTAACAAGCCTGATAGTCTACAGCTGACCTTGTGGAGAGACTAGAGCAGCTAAGCCTGGAATGAAACAAGTCCTGGGGAGAGAGACAAGCCTTATGCCAGCCTACAGCTGAGATCAGAAGAAGCTGGGACCATGGAGCCTTAAGAGGGAAGAGGAAGGTTGAACCCTTGTAGACATCGCCTGCCATCTTGTGTCAACACGTGGCAACAGGCTTTGGGTGAGAAAATACCTCTTATGGTACCTTGAGTTGGACTCTTTAGGGCCTTGTGACTGTAAGCTTTTACCCCAAATAAATACCCTTTATAAAGGCCACCAGATTTCTGGTACTTTGCTTCAGCACCCCTTTGGCTGACTAATACAGTTGTATAAATGGAATTGTGCAGTTTGTATTATTTCGTGTCTGATTTCTTTTGCTCAGCATAACATCTGTGAGATCATCCATGTATTAGTTTTCTCCTGCTGTGTAACAATTTACTACAAATTTAACAGCTTAAAACAACACAAATTTATTATGTCACAGTTTCTGTAGGTTAGGAGTTCAGGTACAATATGACTGGATTCTCATCTCAGGGTCTCACTAACTGAAATCAAGGGGTCAGTTGGAGCTGTTCCTCCCTGGGACTCAGGTTCTCTTCTGAACTCACTAGTTGGAAGAATTCATCTAGTTGTGACTGTACAACTGAGGTCCTATTTTCTTGGTAGCTATTCACTGAGGACCACTCTCAGCTGCTACAGACCACATGTATCTCCTTGCCACATGGCTCCCAAAGGCTGTTCAGTTATGGATTTTGCTTTTCTCCAGGTCATCCAGTGTCTTTTTCTGACTTCCTCTTCTATGACCAGCTACAGAAAATTCTCCACCTTTAAAGGGTTCACACCTGATTAGGTCAGGCCCATCCAGAGTAATCTCCCTTTTGCCATATACTGTAACATAACTCCAGAAGTGATAACTCATTCATATTCACACTTTCCACCCACACTCAGAGGAATTTAACAGTAGGTATACACTGAGGAGGAAAAATCTTGAGGGTCATCTTAGGATGCTGCCTAACACAACCCATGTTGTTGCATGTATGAGTAGTTTGTTCTTTTTTTAAAAAATCAGTTTTATTGATACATATTAACAAAGCATACAATCCATCCAAAGTGTACAACTAATGGTATTTGGTATAATCACATAGTTGTGCATTCATCACTTAGCTCATCCTCCTTTTATTGCTGAGTAGTATTCCATTGTACAAATATATCATAATATGTTTATTCTCCTGTTGAGAAATATTTGGGCTGTTAACAGCTTTTGGTTATTGGGAATAAAGTTACTAAGAACATTTGTGCACAAGTCTTCAGGTGGTTTCATATTTTCATTTCTCCTAAGCAAACACCTAGGAGGAGAAATGCTGAGTCATGGGGGAAGTATATGCTTAACATTATAAGAAACTATTAAACTGTTTTCCAAACCAGTTGTACCATTTTACCTGCCCACCAGGAGTATTTCCAATTGCTCCACAGCCAGGCCAATATTTGGTAATGTCAGTACCTGAGAAACTTTTAAAATCAGGATACCTAAGCCACACCCCATACCAATTAAATCAGAATCTCTATGTTAGTAATTTTAAAGCTCTCCAGATGCAACTAATATGTAGCCAAGATTGAGAGCCACTGACCTACACGGTAAATGACCTATTTTTTTCTCCTTCTCCATGAAGATGCTTAGTTGATACAAGCTCCATAATAGTAGCATGGGGTTTAGTTTTATGAGATACGAATATGATTAAGTATTTTTTTTCTCTTCTTCATTTTCTTCATTAACAAGGAGCCCTTGGGAAGAAGATGTGGCTCAATTGATTGACCTCCTGTCCACCATATAGGAGGTCAGGGTTTTATTCCTGGGGCCTCCTGGCGAAAAGCAAGCTGGCCCACGTGGCGAGCTGGCCCGCGCAGAATGCTGGCCCACGCAGGAGTGCTGGACCCCACGGAGAGCTGGAGTAGTAAGATGACGCAACAAAAAGAGACACAGAAGAGAGACAATGAGAGACGCAGCAAAAATCAGGGAGCTGAGGTGGCGCAAAAGATTGAGCAGCCTCTATGCACTCGTCGCCTAAAGAGAAGACAAGGAGGCACAGAACACACAGAAAGCAGACAGCGAGCGTAAATCAATGGTGTTGAAGAGGAGAGGCGGGGAAGAAATACATAAATAAATAAATAAATAAATAAATAAATAAATAAATAAATAAACCTTTAAAAAAAAAAAAAACACAAGCAGACCTTGATTATGCCATTTAACCAGTCTGTGTTCAGCTGTGTATCCTTCTGAACACTGGAGGAACAACTGAGTTTGTTTTGAGGATTAGATGAGATAAAAGTGCCTGGACAGAAATTTTTTGGAGTAATGCTTCCATAACTTGTTAAGCTGCCTTTTGTCTGTTATTTTATTTTTTGAATTTGAAATGAAGTTTGAAAAAAAGTAGTAACGTGCAATTTAAAAAGCAAGATTGAAAGCAAGTTGGTAGACTCATTAGGGCAAAACAACTCTTTGGTCTAAAAGAAATATCCCCAAACACTGTTTTCTGGAATATTTATGATTTTGTTAGAACTTTTTTTAAAATTTTAAAGCAATTTTATTGAGGTATATTCATACATTATACAATCCATCTAAAATGTACAATGAATGTTGCTATAACTTTTCATAACATTTCAGGTATCTTTATATTTTGTACATTTTCAGGTATTTGGGTTTTTTTGTTTTTTTACCTTTTTCATGTGTCATTTTCAGTAAATCAATCCTGCTTTTTACTTTAATAGCAGGCAGTTGTAAAACAACCTTAACTAGTCAATAGAGGGATTATAAAAATAAATCTGTCTAATTATTGATACATTGTTAGAGAAATTATCACAAGTTATAGAACATACATGGTAAGATTCAATATTTGTTTAAAAAATCAATAATATGTAATATATATGTGGTTCCTAGAATATAGTATTTGTGCTAACAGTATGTCTCTGGTAGACTATGGGCATTCTTCACATTTGTCTTTTGTTAAATGTCAGATTTTTCACTTAAGAAAAATCTTTTTCTACTCAGAAGAAACTAAAAAAGGAGATATGGAACTTGGGGTGTTATACTTTTTAAAAATATTTTACTTTTATTTTAAGCCAATTGTGCTTGCTTTTCTTGTTTAATCTTTGGACATAAGAGGACTTAGGTAGTTCACATTAATTGCATTATCGAATATTGATATTCTTTCATTTTTTTTCCTATTAAGAGAGGCTGTGGTGAACAGCAAGAGCTCTAGAGACAGACAGGGTACCACACTGTTTCTGCCATTTGCTAGCTATGTGACTTTGGATGGGTTAATTAATATTTGTGTGCCATGTTTTCCTCACCTACAAAATGATAATAATTGTACATACTTTATAGGTTAGCTATAAGAAATAAATTAGATAATTCAGGAAAAGTACTTCCTGGCATATAGAGAGTTCTCTATAAGTATTGGCTTTAATTACAATATAATAATAATTAATAATTATTTTTACCAAATGGAAAATATTGGGATTAAGTAACTGAAAATAAAGTAGAAAGAAAAACTCTAATAAAATAACAAAAGATATACATTTGCAATTAAATTATCCTTTTAACAAAGTTTTTTGTCACAAATTTACTTAAGGCTAAATTGTATTCTACAGGACATTCTACATATTGTCTACTAGGGAAGCACACAGGAAATACAGAACCAAGAGAACTAGGTTAAAAATATAAAGCAGAGGCATGTAATATAATACTGTGCTAAATTGAAAAGACAAACTTGTACACAATTTATTTCATGTTCACAGTGGAAAATACACATAAGACCAGATGGATATCTATAAGCATGAACCCAATATGGTGGAATCAGTACATTTCAGTCAAAGAGTTCTGTTGTTTCAGGGTCCTTTTAACAACTTTTGCAAGCAATGTCAAAACTTAGTCAACATTTGTGATCTTTTAGAAGCTAATTTTTGGGCAAATGAATTAATCTATTGCAACCCTTGAAATCCTTTATTTTTATTCTAGCACTGAATATAGGTAGTTTGGTTCTTTCTAGAGTATTAGTGACCACTTCATAGAATGATTAAAGGAAAATATTCAAATAGCCTATTTCAGGGGAGATCAAGGTACATTCAAAACTAATTTATTTTCACATTTCTAAATGCCAATATTAAAATTTTTTATAAGTGAATAACTAATGAAATTTATCAAGAGGAAAAAAATAAGTTCAAAGTGACAGAAAGAAATTTAATTGCTAAAAATGTGTTGGATATTGCCAATTTTAATTTCAACCTCATTTTAGTTTTTATATATAATTTTTAAAAAACATGGGATTGATGCTTTTTAAGATATACTTCCTTTAATGTATTCCATTTTTTGAGTGACAAAATATTTCACAACTAAAAGGAAGAAGTTGATGGACTCCATCTGTAGGATGATACTATTTCAGACTCTACTAAAACTTTACTAATGTTCAGAAATATCCAAGACCATCAAAAAGGATACCTTGATAAAATAAAAGCAATTACAATATGTTTTTCCTGTCATAAATTATAATCTTACCTTGCACCTCTCCATCCAAAATCAAGTTCTTCCCCCTGCTAAACTCCACCAGAAAATGAGCTCTTTTTTAAAGATTTATTTATTTATTTATTTATCGCCCCCTTTGCTGCTTGTGCTCGCTGTGTCCATTTGCTGTGCATTTTTCTGTGTCTGCTTGTCTCCCTTTGTTGCGAGGTCTTGCTGCGTCAGCTCACCGCGCCGCATGGGCTGGCTTGCCTTCACCAGGAGGCCCCGGGAACCCATATGGTAAACGGGAGCCCTATCCATTGAGCCACATCCGCTTCCCTCCATGAGCTCTTAAAAGAAAATTTCTAAACAGAAAAATGTCTGTAACTAGACATGATCAACCTGACTCTGACCTCTAGTCATGTAACTAGGAAAATCGTTTGAAAATTGGTTTAAACTGAATTACTTCTATATTAAAAGCCACTTGAGCATGATGTTATTCAAACACAAGATGCCAGGAAATGGCTATTAATTTGATAATACAGTTTCTAAGGTGTGGGAAATTCAACAATGATGTTGCAAGATGATCTGGTCTTAACATTGTTGAGACAGAGAGTCCCATAGACAAATTATCACCAAAACATTGAAAGAGATGGAGATGCAATTTATAAGAGGTGAAGAAACTGGAAAGATTATTTCCTGTAAACTAAAAGGGGAATCTGTCTGTTTCAACCAAAATATCTTTCAAACACATATGAATTTGCAGTGTCGGTGCTAGTCAAGTTCTTCCCAAGCAGGAAATGCATTTGAAGATTTTTTAATGACTATACTATAAGAGTGTTTTTAAAGTTGATACTAAATTTTTAAGAAAATGATTGTTTTCAACCATTTTTAGGTTTTTTGCTTCAAATAAGTATCCAAATTCCATCTCTGAAAACGTTTTCTTTATAAAGGGCCATTTAGGTAAAAAGGTAAATGGATATAGGAAGTGCATGATAAAAAGAAACTACAAAGTTTAAATCCTTTACATCGAGCCTGGGAAGTTTAACAATAAGGGGGAGGAGAAGGGGAATGTTTATATCACTCAAAAACATAGCTACAGCTGGTTTGCATCAAAGGAGATGTTAGAAAAATGTGATAAAAGCTGAGTTCAGAATACCTAAAAGGGGGCTCTCCACACATTAAAAGGGACATCCACCTTCTTCAATACTTAAGTTTTCTAGGCGATTATGTTATTTGGTATTGGCCTACTGACAATAATCTAATGTTTTAATCACAAAAGATAAGATTCATTCTGCCTTTGAAAAATCCAAAATGCTCCATCAACTCAGCAGCTGTGTATGATTAAGAATGTAAATAGGCTCAAGAGACTGATTCCATTTCCAACTCCCCTGTTTATGAATCACCTAACCCAAGGCATAAGTTTAATGGAAACAGAATATCTTTCTAAAGCAACAAAATAAATTAACTTGCAAGAACACTGCAAGACAACACATTTTTACTAGCATTGTTGTACTGAACAAATGTAGGCTCCATTTTCTTTGCTTTAAGACACTTGGAACAGTTGTTGACATGTAGCCAGGAAATGAGGGTTTCTCTGTTTTTCATTTTCTGGGAAATGAAAAATATTAAGGTACCTTTCCAATAATAGCAATTAAACTCCAGATCTTTGTATGGCAGATGAAGGCTCTTTTACTGAGGATACAATATTTTTGATGGTGAAAATATTATACATTAAGGCTATTCAAATCAAAATTGGGTCGCCTGGCTCTGCTTATCTGGCCACTTTTCACCTAGATTCATGAGCTTGATTTACAAAGCAAGATGAAATCCACCTAATATCTGGAGTTGTAAAGAAATTGTGTTATATTTCTTTACAACTCCAATTAGCTGCCAATTATTTAGCATAAAGGACCCATTTCAAAATCTGAAAGCCATTATTCTTTTTATGTGAAGGACAAGAGTAAGTGAATACAAACCTGAGTAAAAATAATACTAATTAGCTGGGATCAGAAACATAGCTGAAGCTGAAGCAAAAGGTAAATTGACTCAGCTTAACAGACATTAGTATACTACCCATTGTAGATAAGGTACAGTTCCTAGCCACAAGTGCAGTTTTGCTGTTTGCTTCTCAGATAGTCTGATGCATAAAGAAAGGGCCTAGATAATATTAATATGTAAACAGAGCTGGCACACTGCATTCAAATAAGACTCCTAAAAACATCAGACTCTTAGTTAATAATACTGATACAAGGACCACAGGGTATAAATCATAAAAAGGAAAGTAACCCAAGGAATGAAACTCCATGAACCATGGTAAAATTTAATAGTCATACTTCAAAGTAGAATATATATATATAAATAAAAATATAATGTATTATGTATAATGTACTAATTTACTTCTTTTACTAATTTATCTTTTAGCCATCATCCTTACTTTACATCAACTTTCTAAACACTGGATAGAAGTCATATAAGATACAATCACCACCTCTATCTACTATTCCCTTGACTTCGTGTTAACCACAGTATCATGTAGTGGTGAAAGCCATTACATGTAACTCATAACACAATCAATTAATCACATTACCCAGGTATATTTGTGAGTCTGTTGGTAATTCTGATGTAATAAACTGGATTATTTACTCAATGGTTGCAGAAATGAAGCCTGGAAATAAACACAGGAATGTGTAATAACTGGGGGGTGTCCATGATCTGAGTACTCACCTGCCTTTTCAAGTTTTTTTTGTTAATTAAAGATTTATTTATTTATCCCCCTCCTCCTCAGCCCCACCCCCCCACCGCCCCATTGTTTGCACTTGCTGTTTATGTGTTCATCTTCTTTTTATGAGGCCCTGGGAACCAAACCTGGGGCCTCTCATGTGGAAGTGAGGTGCCCAATCACTTGAGCCACCTCTACTCCCTGAGTGTTGTCTCTGTCATTGTGTTTCTTTGTTGTGTCTCTTCATTGCATCATCTTGTTGTGTCAGCTCACTGCACCACCCTGTCGCATCAGCTTGCTGTCTTGCTCGTCTTCATTAGGAGGTACGGGGAACCGAACCCAGGACCTCCTGTGTGGTAGGCAGGTGCCCAACTGCTTAAGCCACATCCGCTTCCCTGAAGTTTAATTTTTATGACTAGTAATTTACCTGAAAATCAGTCCAGAGTCCCATTCCCTTATTTGAGGTTTTCTTTATAAAATTTTCACTTCATGGCATTTATCCTTATAATAATACTTTCTTCTTTTTTCTGAAAGTCACTGGTATGCTTTTGTTTCATCAGAAAATTACACTCAAAATGACCCAGGGTAGATTCTGGATTAGATTCTCAGAATTAGAGAAATAGAAATTTACTTTTAAAGCTAGGATGTATGCCCTAGCTGATCAGGAATGCAAGTCATTGCTCAATTAGCATTGTTCTACAGTATTCTGTAAGGAGTTAAAGGAACAAGGAAATTATTGCTTGTTTCCCCTTATATTTTCTTTGAGAAGTTTTAAAAATTAATGTTTGGGGAAAAGCGGATGTGGCTCAAGCGACTGTGCTCCCACCTACCACATGGGGGGTCTGTGGTTCAGTTCCCGTGTCTCCTAAAGATGACAGCAAGCTGGCACGACAGGCAGGCATGGCAAGCTGACACAACAAGATGATGCAACAAGAGACACAAGAAGAAAAACATAATGAGAGAAACAACAAAGCAGGAAGCAGAGGTTTCCGGTGTCTCCTAAAGAGGACGAGCAGGATGGTGAGCTGGCACGATGGGCAGGTGCAGCGAGCTGACGTGACAAGATGATGCAAGGAGACACAAGAGGAAAAACCTAACAAGAGACACAACAAAGCAGAGAACGGAGGTGGCTTAAGCGATTAGGCTTCTCCCTCCCACGTCGGAGGTCCCAGGTTCAGTTCCCGGTCCCTCCTAAAGAAATAAAGAAGATGAACAGACACAGCAAGTGCAAACAACAAGGGGGTGGGGAGAGAGAAATAAATAAAATAAATAAAATAAAATAAATAAACAAACAAAATTAATGTTGGGAGCGGATGTGGCTCAAGCAGTTGAGTGCCTGCTTCCCACATGGGAGGTCCTGGCTCAGTTCCTGGACTGAGTTTTTTCCCCCTAAAAAAAAAAAAAATGAACAACAAGCAAAACAAATGAAAAAACCTACTCAGGGGAGCCGATGTGGCTCAGTGGTTGAGCACCGGCTTCCCATATATGAGGTCCAGGGTTCAATTCCTGGCCCCTGATACTTTAAAATAATTAATTAATTAATTAATGTTAGTTATATTTCCACTTCTAATTGAGAAAGCAAAGTGGGAAACCTATAATAATAAGGAAATTCAGATTAAAACTACCTCCTAATTGCTTTAAAATATTCACTTTATTCTAAAAATATTTCAATATAAAAGAATAAGAATGCAATATTTATAATACTCCTCTATACAGTTGAATTTATTTGTTACAAGATGAAATCACTGAAGCTGTACTGTTTATGAAATTATTCAAGCAGACTAGGAAATGTAAAGAATGTCATAATAGTTTTCTTCCACTCCCAAACCACAATTTGATGGAAACTTTAAAATGGAAAGTAAAGCACTTAGATTGTTTATTTTCTAATTATAAATAAAATTGAAAAATAAAGAGGGAATTAAATGCCAGACATTAAACGTAAGCATGAATATGAATGGTTCTCTCTCAGTTTAGAAGTATGTTGTATTCTGATCCAATAGAAAATAAAACATATAATGTACCTTCAGGCTAAATCTTCTCCAACAATATTTTTAAAGACATCCATACATGTCCCAACAAATAACATTATATTTTTTCATATAACCAGTACTTTATAGTCAATACCAAAGGATGTGTGACTTGAGAATAAAACAAAAACAAAACCAGGAATAGGGAAATTTAACTTGTTTTTTAAAATTCAAATACGGAACCATGTATCTAAACAGCAAAGAGCTACTGAAACATTTCCATCAGTGATTCTAAAAGCTAGACAAAATAACATGAATTTTATTTTTTGAACACAAGTTTCTCCATATACACTTTGAACTTAGTTTTATTTTGCTAAGAAAATAACTGTCTAGATATATTTTATATATATTAGACCTATCATTTAGCCATCTGAGTTGGCCAAATTACCAATTAATTACTAATACAACATTATCATATATCAACAGCATTTTTCACTAAAACTTTGTTTTTTAATCTAAAATCTAAATGTCTTTGGATTTGAATGATTAAATATGAAGACAAAACAAAACAATGAATTAAAAAAACTGAAAAAAAAGAAAAAAAATTAAAAATGAAAGAAAAAAAGAAAAAATATAAAGCCGAATTAAAGGAGGCTTTTTTCTCTTTATATAACATATAAAAAATTATAAGACTATATGGAAATTGCCACAATTTTTAGTAGATTGATCTATTTTATTGATGCATTTAGAAGATAACTCATTAACTTTAAGAACATCAGGTATTATGATATCTATCTCAATTTCTACTGTGCAAAAAGTTGTTATATATCTATCACCTTGAAGAACTTTAAGACTATAATTGCTAATTTCTAGTTTAAGAAATATTTTGCATTCATATATCCAAACCTTTAAGTATGACTAAATCTGGCCTCACCCTTTCTATTTTTATCACCTAGTCCCCCATGACTACACCATGTATCTATAAGAAAACAATACCAGACTCCTTCATATTCCAAAACCCTTTATATTCATGCTCATTCCATTCTGCTGCCTGGAAAATCTGCTTTCACTTTTACTACCTAGAGAAATTCTTCTCCATCATTCAATACCCATCTCAAATATCACCTTTTCTGTAGTCTTCCTCAGCTCTTCAATATTATGGATTAGCTATTCTGTGCTGTCAGATAATTTTTCTTTGCCACTAAAATAGCCCTTATATTATGGTTTGTTGTCTTTGTGTTTCATTCCTAAGTTATATTGAATGTTCCTTGAGACCAAGATATGTTTTAATCATATTTTTGACCCTAGCATAGTACCTGAGGCAGGGCCTCAAAAAATATCTTTGAAAAGAGAAAGGGAGAGAGGGAGAGAGGAAGGAAAGAAGGAAAAAAAGAAATGAAAATAATTTCTTTTGGAAAATTATTGGAAGCACAAATTATCACATGGTTAGAACTCGATGAACCATCACCAACATAATTCAGATATTGGAAGGCTTTCAAAATATTTCACATACATATTTCACAACCTAGTACTTAATTACCTGGAACCACAGCAGTGAAGAGGTACATTGGTGTTCCATAAGCATCTGGCTTTATTGCTGCTAACCTTCAGCAAAATAAATTTCAAAAAAGTTAAGCAAAGTTTGAAGCTTATAGGGAAGGAAAAAAAATCATATTGTCATTAAGGAAGAAGTTTAAAGCAGAATCTAACATTTATTTGGGGCAACTGTTTCCCAGGAATGAATTACTACAAGCTAATGGGGTCAAAGACATTAGATGGTTCTCTAGAGGCCCTTTTCTACTCAACATAAGTGGGGGTGGAAGAAGAGGCTAGGGAACTGTTCCTCCGTGCACCAAATGCATTCTCAGAGTACTAACATCTGTTTCAGTTTACATACTTTAAGTATGACTTTACACATGGAAATTAAATTTAGGCATCATGCCTAAGAAGAAGCCTGTCTGCAAAAGTACTGCATGTACCATCAACAGCTGGAATTTGTATAGGTCTGCGTTCTATACAGCCCAAGAATATCCTGTGAGCCCCTAAAGACCGCAGGCTCAAAACCCAAATGTCACAAAACAGCATCCAAATGCCTATGAATCTTTTAGAGTAGAGGAGTAAGACAGCGAAGGAGGAGGAATTTGATTGCAAAATACAACGAGGAGGAGATCTAGTAATTTGAGATTCAAGGGATGCTTTTATATATAAAGACAATTAAATATCCATCGACTTTTTCGCAGCTCTTTATATTACAAAACGCTCATTTCACTAACCCTATTTGTTAATTAGTTAGACATTAAAAGTACTTTTTAATTTGCTAATAAGATAATTATAATTTCTGGTAGACTAAAGTGTAATACAAACCCTGCGAAAACAATGATGCACCTTTGCTGCCACCGCGTGGCACATCTGTATACTGCAATTGTGGCTTAAGATTTTAAATTGTAATTTTCATATTTAGCTATGAGTCATCAAATCAGGCCTCTGGTATGCAAATTCTATTAAAGATTTTTAAAATGTAGTGTCTGTTCTCAGATAATTTACATGCTAATGAACTACCAATCAATAAATAGTAAGTAGGAGCCATCAATGCAGGAAGCATTGCATAACAATATCTAGAACAATATATTTTCTGGCCCTCAAAGTGCATACATCTGTGAACGTAAAAACAAAGGCAAATCAAGTTTTAATGTAAGACAACTCAAGAGCTATTATATAATTGGACAGCAATTATTTTATGTGTTCTGAGTGGAAAGTAGGAAGATGCATGAGAATGCTTATGGAAAAGAATTGAGGCATTTTATGGCATTTGGAAAGGATTTATACATACAGAATGAAAGGAAGAGGGCATTTCAGGTAGAAATAACACTAAAGAAAGGAACCAATCTTGAAAAGTCACGGAATGCTTGATGGTGGCAAGGGGAGTGACCACTCCTATATCGAAGTTCATGGGAGGTGAAATAAAGAAGATAAATTTTAAAAAGTAAATCAGGACAATTTGTGGTGGGCCTTTATTGCCAAGAAGCCTGGATTTTTGTTTACAAATCATGGGGAGCCACTGATTCAACATATCGTGCATTTTTCCCATCGTAGATATAATCCCTTTGCCTCTTGAATATCTATGTGTTTATGAGAAAATAATTTGTTGAATTGAGAATAATCTAGCAGCTCAGATCCTCTAATCCCTCACTCTGGGTAAGCAATTTGAGGTTTCAGAGTTCTGAAATCAAAGTTAACCGGGAAATCACTGCCAAAGCTCCACGAAAACTAAAAAATGAAAGTTGATGACTTTTCATCATCTTCTCTACGGAAGCAGTAGAGAAACTATAGGACCCTGGCAAAGAAACTCATTAAACTTCAGACCTTCTTCCTAATATTTTACTGTTGCTCTGAGAGGATGGGGCTGTGCATTATAGGGAAGAAGGTAGACAAAGAAAGGAGGAAAAATGTAGGCTCAGGGGCCCTTCCACAGCAGAGTAGAATGTAGTGTGTGTTGGGGAGGCAGGCGGTTAGGTAAAGGCGAGGACAGGTGCAAAGTGAGATTCAGGCAGATGTCAAATTAAAAGCAAGAACACCAGCACTGGGTCTATTCCCTCAAAATCATTGATGCAAACATTCAAAAAAAGAAAACCAGAAAGTGTATTGTGGGTCAAATTTTATTGAATGCTATTTTGGTTTTTTTTAAAAAAATGAAGCTATAAAGTTTCTTTTAAGAAAAATAAAAGATCTCCAGAGTAAGGTTCAAATTAACAGCTTCTCCAATCTTCACATGTGCAAAATCATGGGGGAACTTACACACACACCCACACATAGCCTTCTTTCAGAAAAACAGTAATTCTAAAGTTTTGTAAAAGTTCATAGGAGTGGGTGTAGCTCAGTGGTTGAGCGCCTGCCTCCGATGTATGAGGTCCCAAGTTCAATCCCCTGTACTCCTAAAAAATAAAATAAAATAAAAAATTCATACTGTAAATGAAAATATTTTCCTAATTGTAACATAATGTGCACAGATGCTCCTGTCTACTACAGAACAGATCTTTACATTAATATGCAAAGTAGCAATGGTTCCCCATTATTCTCCAGCTTTCAAACTGCTTCCTAAGACCTAAAGATATCTAAGAAGAGTTCACCTCAGAGCCTTCTGCACCTTAATGGTCACTTCTTAGCTACAAGATCCAGCAACATTAGATAGTAAAGCCTTTCCTTTAATTATTAAATTTTGGAGATAAGTGAAATTCATAAGCAGACCTTTCCTCTGTATGATAGAGATCCAAATAAGAGTACTTCTTCCAGAAGCGGGAGTGGCTCAGTCGATAGAGCCCCCGTTTACCATATGGGAGGCCCAAGGTTCGCTTCCCGGGGCCTCCTTGGGAGGGCAGGCCGGCCCGCGCAGCCTAGTGGGCTGATGCAGCAAGACCTCACAAGAGGAAGTGGGTGTGGCTCAACCGGTAGAGCCCCCGTTTACATGTGTGAGGCCCCAGGTTCGCTTCCCGGGGCCCCCTTGTGAGGGCAGGCTGGCCCGCGCGGCGCGAGGGGCTGATGCAGCGGGACCTCACAGCAAGGGGAAGATAAGCAGACACGGAGAAGACACACAGCGAATGGATACAGCAAGCACAAGCAGCAAGGGGGGGAATAAATAAATAAATAAATAAATAAATCTTTTTAAAAAAAGAGTACTTCTTCCTGTTAAATATTCAGAGTTGGGGGGAAAAAAACAAGGAATTCTATTTCCTTAATAAGAAAATTAGAGGACTTCCGGGAAGATGGCTGACTAGTAACACACAGGAATCTCTTCTCCAGAAAAACAGCTAGAGAACAGGCTGAAACAGACCCAAAATACATCTTCTAGGGTTTAGGAAAGCAGGGGAAGACTGCACACCACCGAGAGGAGAGAGGGACAAAAGAAAGAAATCGTGACGACAGAACCAGAACTGTGAGTTTTTAATCAGCAGCGGCGGCTGCTGCCGGCACCCTCCCCCACACTCTTTAGAATTCTCCGGCCTCTGGGCCTGCAACTACAGACAAAGGGGGCTCCAGGGATCTACCACTCCCAGAAAGGGGAGAGAGAGGGACACAGCCTTAGGCTGATTCAGGTTCTGACTGTGCAAATTTGGGCTGCAGAGCCCCACAGACCCCTCCACATGGCAGTTTGCCCTGGGAGCCTAGGAAGGACTGGAGAAATCCGACCCTCCCAATCTCCCTCTCTTATAGCCTAGACTAATTGTTGACGACTCCACAGGAGAGGGGAGAGAGAGCCTGGGGCTGACACCCTGCTTTTGACTCCCAGGTTTGGTCTGCCCTGTCCCGAGAGCCAGTCCAGGCTGGGTGGGGCTGCGCCATTGTTTGCCTTGGAGCTTGCAAGGGGTTAAAGATATTCAAATCTCCCAATCTCCTCCTCTACTAACAGGGACTGATTGTCGAGGATTCA
>JAQZBX010063323.1:0-11153 GCA_029593785.1 Cabassous unicinctus | reverse complement strand
TTAACCTCACTGCTTGGGTGTTTATTGTTTTAATGTTGCAATCCTATTCTCCATGGCTCCTCTAATAGCTATCACTGAAGTGGGCAGACACTTACAGATAACTACTATCTCATTTTATTCTCAGAACAGCCTTTAAAGCCATCGTCAGTGTTTTACAGATGCAGAGAATAAGGTTCAGCATAGCTCAGATTGTCCAGCTCATGAGTGGCACTGCTAGGATTTGAACCCGGGTCTGTCTGACTCCTTATGGAGTCACCTTTTCTGCGTCACTTCCTCTTTGACTCTTTCTCAGTGTAGATGACACTTTCTGCAGTAAGTCCCATCAAACTTAGCTGATTTGCCTATGTGTTTTCCATAGTTCCCTCTACTTAGTCTCTCTTAGCATTTGTTCCTGCTTTTCATTCTGCTCATTTTCCAATAAATATTTATTATGTGCTTAAATATATGTCAGGCACTGTTCTTGGCAGTGTATTTTCATAGCCAGAGTATATAAATTATGCTATCGTATTGATATTGCTGATTGACTATGTTATCTCCATTTCTGGATCCTAAGATGAAGAAGAGGGTGGATTAAAGTTAGGGTTGTGATGTGGTCACTTTTGTATGCCCAGTAGAAAGCATAATGCCTGGCACACCATGGGGACTCACAAAATAGTTTTTGAATAAACTTTTATGGCAATGTGTTTTAGATTGTAACTTTTTGAGAGAGCAGTGTCCATGTCTAAATAGCCTTTGGAATAAAGCTTTGTAAAATGCCACATACGAGTAGCATTTACTAAATGGTGAATTGCAGCCTTAATTTCTAAGACCGTATGTACTGTGACTGAGGGCTCACTTATCGCCTCGTTCATTGGTGTTTCTGAAAGATAGCAAATTGGTCTCTTTGATTCCTTCTAAAAGTTTGAAGTCACACTGTTTCTGTTTGAGGCCAGACGAACTCAGCCTGAACTCTCACTGATCTGTGGATTAGGAGGACATGTCAAGTGATAAAGTGTCCAGGATGACGTGGCTGTGAAGGACTATTCTGAGCTCCATGCAAGGAGGGAGATCTCTTACACTTTCAAGTGTGTGGGTGAATCCAGATCCAAGGTAAGCAACCCAGCTCAGATGCCCTCATTTCAGAAAAAAGAGGCTGAGAAGCCAGAAATGGTTCATGACCATATGACCTAAATGACTCAAGGGTTTCATAACATGTATTCTAAAGAGAGATTAGACAATTGCTTATTTCACCTAAGGAAAGAATATGTGAGTTTGAATAATTGGTACGTATGGCAGGCTAGATTCTATCCTAGTCTTCCTTGAAATAGTTCCTATCTCTGAAGAGAAGGGGTCAAGGGGAACATGATAGAATTCACTCTGTTCATCTGCAAGCGTTTATGAACAAGCAGACTGTTGATATCACTGATCAGGTTATAGATATGTGACCATCTTCACCAGGCTGGGGTCCCTTCCATTATATCAACCCAGAACACAGTTTCTAAAGATGTACCCTTTGGGGGCTGGTGGCATTTTTCAAGAGAGAACTGGATGGGTAACTGCATTTATTCTACTAAAGGCCCCAAACTTCAAGCAGCCTTTAGATGTGAACTATCTAAAGGGCAAGAGGCCCTCACTAATTCCTCTTCATAGGAAGATGAGGCAGAGGGAAGCTTACTTAGGGGCTGTTTGGTCAGCAAATCTCTTTTCTTAAAGCAATGAGACTTTGAACCAGTAGGGAGCAGTGTTTAGTACAGGCAATCTGAGCTCAAGTGATCTCAAAAGGAGTATTCATTTGGCAGATTTTTATACCCCAAATACATACAAGGTCCAAGTGTCAGGCTAAGTATACTAATGTTTGAATTTTTCCCTAGTTAAAAATGAAAGTAGTGCTTTCATTAGCCTTTTAGGATATTAGGGGAAATCAATGGTGAGATAGTTGTGCAGTATATGTACTTAATAATATTTATTGATATGAATATTTAAAATAACTGTGTTGCCTTCTTATGCCTCATTGGGTAGGTTTCTGAGGGCTTGGCCTGGCTTCCAACTTAACCCCGTAGAAGGCTGGAGCTTATCTGATGAACTATGTGGTTGATGAAACTCTCTGGTCCATTGCCTCGGGCTGACTTTCCCAGTTTGTGGAAAATAAATTCAATAGCCTTTGGGGTCTAGGAAGGTGGATGGGAAAAATATCCACTCCTGCATAATAACGGATAAACTGACAGAGAGAGACGGTCAAGATCCCCCTAAAAGGTGAGACGTCCATTACCTGCACACTACATGGACTGAGTATGACATTATAAAAACCATTATTCTTGGCTGAAGGGTGCTATCTAAGAGCCAAGTTCTATTTTGGCCTAGGTTCTCTGCCATTCAGTCAATAGGTTTAGGCTGACAAAAAAAGAGGCATATTTCTGTCCCTAGGACTTTTGAAGATTGAGATTGCTGGGCCATGATGATGATACACAACTAAGCATACAGGCTATGACTCAGTCTGGAGTTGCTGGTGTATCTGTTGAAACTTCTACAAAGCCTGGAAGCTATAAGGGAAAGGAGAGACATGGGGGAAGGAGAAGGCTTTGGAAACCCAGCATGTTCTCATCTCAAATCCACTCAATCTGATGCCATGGTCCCTACAGACATCTCTGCTGACCAAATGAGTGCTTGGTAGAAGACTGGGCCCTTTAATAGCACTCACCATCTCTGGATCTCCAAGCACTTTTCAATATATAGGCAGAGTGGTAAGACAGGGGAGTGACCCATCATTAGGAAGAGATTTGGTTTACAACTCAGGTTCAGTGTTTCCAGTCGAACTTCTGACATTGCCTCTTAGTTTGTTCATTAGTCAAGACACACTCTTCACTTTTTCACTTCTCAGATGGTTTTGTGTTGCGTGTGCATGTGTTTTAAACTATTCAGGTTCTAAAGGATTAGGATAAGGAGAGGGGCAAGCAAATATCCTCATAGCGTTAGTCCCATTTCACAGCTGGGGGAAACGAGGCAATTAGTGCCTAAGTACTTTTCCCAAGAAGATTGTGGCAGCACTAGGACTAGAGTCGAGGTCTCTCAACCTCGCTGCTGTGAGCAAAAAGCTCTTATGTACGAACTGCCTGGTGTAAATCCAAGATATTGTTAATAACAATGATGCCCAGCACATCTTGGTTTCCCCCATTATTAATTAATGACAGCACAGTAAGGAAGAGCTTCAGACAGATGTGATTCAATTTACTTGAGCATCTGTAAAATAGATAAGAGTTTCAAAAGTGCCGAGTGTACGTAATTAATAAAAAGAATACAGAAATAAATTTTTGAGACATCTTTTGGGGTCAAAGTGCAGCTGCAGGATCGGAATTCCTGCTGAGAGTAAAAGAGAGAGCCATGAGTAAGGAGCATTCTGGGGAGAAGCCGAGGCATATTTTAAAGGTGGAAACTGCTACCTCTGAGATTTTGAATCTGGCACACTCGACACTTCTCAAGGAGTCTCTCCGTGTTACAAATAGCAATGACATGAAGACCACAGAGAACTACGTCAAAGGGAGCCAGCCTCGCCTCCTGGGGTCTGCCGCTTCGCCCTTCATGAACGTCAGGCTGCCTGCTCCAACCCAGGCTGGCTTGTAGCAAATCAACTGTAGTTTGCAACCAACCTGCCCTCCCAGAGGAGAAGGAGTTAAGTACATCTGATGAACATTCTTACATCTTTAAGGACTCCCTGCCATATAATGACTACCAACCCCAAATATGGTTTGCTCAGTTTATGGGCCTGTGGGCCTGGACGCTCAGGTCTGCATGATATTTCCATGCACTGAATGGCAGCAGGGAATATGTTGTGCTGAATTTGAGTCTATGGCGCCTAGCACATAATAGGTGCTTTACGAACCTATGCTCTTCTGGGAATTTAATATAATCCTCGGTCATACTGTTACAGAACAGGGGCCACTCAACTGATTACAGACAAGAAATCTCTAAATGGTGATTTTCCTTTCCTGCCATGAGCTAAATTAATTACTCAAAATGCATAACTTAAAATTTTTGGCAGGGGAGTGGGTGTAGCTCAGTGATTGAGCTCCTGCTTCCCATGTACAAGGTCCCAGGTTCAATCCCCAGCACCTCCTAAAAAAAAAAATTATGGCACAGTGGGAAAAGTTCTAAGGTAATGAAGGAGGAAAAGTACCTTGAAAAGGAAACAAAAATATTAGGGCAACTGAAAAATCCGGCTCGTGTTCAGAATCTGTTAAAAACGTAACAGTGCTTTGGATGTTTCTAGTAAACACCTAGGCAAATAAATTGTCAATGTCTTTTGAGAAACAAAGCAAACAGAGAAAACAGATTAAAAAACAAAACCGGGGGAGGAAATAATTGGGGAACAATATCTCTCCCCCAAGCGAACTATGTATGCATAAATCTCCAGGCCTTGATGACTTGCTTTCCACAGTGCAGTAAAAATTGATGGAAGTTGGTGCCAGGAAACCAGCTTTGTTCCGAGAACTCACGGAGAACGGTGGGTGAGGTACTTCAAGATAGGGTGGGTGTGGCAGTTGGGGAAGAATGCTACATTTTACTTCTCTTCTGTTAAAAGCAAGGAGGAGAGATTATTCTGGAAAATACCAATACGGAAAATTATCTTCTCTGCCCAGAAGAGGAAAGGAATGGGGGGGGGGGGGTAAAGGCAGAAGAATTATCACCCAATCTGCGGGGACTTCCCTGACTGCTTTGGGTGATTTCAGTCCCTCTTCCTTGGTGTCGTGGGCACACCACACTGTATGCGGGACCTGTGGCACTGTGTTGGTGATTAAGACACTGTGAGATACATCTTTCTGCATCTCCAGCCAATGGCACATTGACTAGCACACTGTAAACTCTCAGTAAATGTTGAATGTAAAATGAGTAAAGTCAGCTTGAAGATAAGGTTTAAGAGCCATAACATAGAATGCAAATGAAAGCACATCAAAAATAAACACTGAGAACACTGAGTGGGAGTTCAATTAGATCCAGATTCTGGACTGTGTCTTACGGGACAGGAGGGAGCCGAGGGGTTTCGGCAACCATGATTCCTCAGTCCTCCTTGAAGATGCTGAAGTCCTGCCAGCTGCGTTTTGCACACCGAGTTGGAATGGGGCCCTGGGGAAAACCAAATGTTAAATATCCTTGTCTGGTCTGCTTACTTGTATAATGGTCCCAAGACACATTAACCACTGGAAAGAAAATAGAACTGAAAGTAAAGAGATATGGGTTCTCCACTTGGCTCTATCTCAGTGACCTTCAATAAGACATTTCACCTCCTGGGTTTTTGGCTCCCCCAAATATAAAATGAGAGGACTGGACTAGATGAACTCTCAAGTTCCCTCCAGGGAAATTCTAGAATTACATAGTTCCTCTCTCTGCCTAAATTCCATTCTCTTACCAGAATATTTTCTTAACAGTTATGATATAGATGGAATTTGGATTCAGAAAATAAAGAGAGCTTCTTAGCTGATGTTAAAAATAAATCTAGAGTCTGAATATACAAAACTAGAGAAGAAAAATGTTAAGAATCTCAGTGTGAAATACTTTGGTGGAATTAATCATAACAGTTTGGGTCTGAAAAGAGGGCTCCCTATGTAGTTGTTTCCAAGATCCCATTATCCTTGAGTGGAACAAAGAAATTTTGACAAGATTCTTGGGCAATAAGGAAGCATGTTGTTGGAAAAGGGCAAGGTTATCATTTATCCCATTTCATACAAGGGGAAACTGAAGTCCAGAAAGGATAGATAAGTCATGTAGGATCACACCGTGAAGATGAAGTCAGACCTGATACCCAGGTATTCTGACTCCCACCCAATTATGTTGTCCTAATTTATCAATGAAAAAACTACCAAAGCTTCCAATGAACATGTAAGTATGGTCCCAAGGCCCAGTGAAATTGGGTGGTCCCCGGTCAACCTGACTCTCACGATCCCTGTTGAAATCACATTTGCTAAAAATGTCTGTAATGTTCATTGCTAGAAAAAGTGAATACAGTGATGACTCAAGAGATGCCTTAGAAGATTTCTTACAGTCAAAGACACGTTACCTGACTTAGAGTTGGGAAATTTGGTTTCCATTCCTTAATTTGACACATTTAGCCTTTGCACATCACTTTCCTTTTCTGGGAGTTAAAATACAAGAGAAACTTATATACAAAATGATCCCAGATCAATATATCTGAAATATTATTAGAAGAATTTTGGTTTGGTATTGCTAATTATTTATCGAAATTGATTACTCTTATATGCTTTTAGAATATAAATATATATACACATATATGCATGCACCATTCTTTTAAAAATTGCATATGTGTGTATATACATACATACATACATACACACACACATACATACATATATATTTCCTTCAGTTTAGCTGGGAAATCTGTTTTGAAATCAGCTGCTGCCTTCTCCTTGGACTTGATATATAGCCAAGCAAGCCATTCTCGATTAACACAGCTCCCTCCTGGGAAAAGTCACAGAATAACTTTATTGATTTCCCTTTACCCTCCTCCACATTTCTCTGCTGAAATGTTGTCTTAACTCTTGAATGTAAAAGCAAAAGGAAAAGAAAATAAAAATGAAGAGATTTGTTGATTTTCTTATATTTATCTTATTTTCTGAATTTTTTTGGAATCAAAGGATACATTATTTTGGAAATCTATGTAATAAAGAAAAGAGAGGGGAATATGTTTCCCAAGGATTTTATGCAACAGATTTCTTTATGTTGAAACCTGTGCTTTACACACAATGCTGGATTCAGTAGTACATAAACCAATTCTTCTCCTCATTCCCTTGTGACTTGGCCAGCCATATTTGAAAACTGCCAAGACTTTTTGGCAACCATTCCCTCCCAATGTTTCCAGGAGCATACCCAATCAAAGGAAATAGGGGAGGCACCTCAAAAGATCCCAGAAAAGATGAATTTTTCTAAGTGCACAAAATGCTTTACTTATAAATATGCCAGGATCTGTGCCATAATTTAGGAGTTTCTCTGATACAATTTTAGAAATGAAAATGGACAGTCCTCCAGGAAGAATTTTTCCATCACAACCTTTTAAAATGACTGTGTAAGAACCCAGTGCCTCACTCATTCTCCTTCCAGCTTCTGAGCTGACCTTGGAGCTTGATTTTGACTGCTGAGTTGACTGAGAGTGGGGCAGGCAAGGGGTCAGGGTGGTAGGGAGAGTGGAGAAGAGTGACACTGGAGTGTCTTAAACTAAAGCTCCAAAATTATCTTTTCCATTTTCTTTTCCCTTTTCTCCCATAGAATTAGCTCTATTTGCTATGATAAGTGTGTTCATAAAAGACTAGTAGAATTTCTATTTCCTTCAGTTTTCTTTTTTAGCATCCACAGCTTTTCCTTTAAAAGGAAGGAAAGGACTAACTTATTTACAACACAATCACTATCTGATTCTTCACTTTAAGCAAATAAAGATGCCTAGTGAAATAAATGGGTTGTGTTATTTAAAATTGAAAGCTTATGTGAACCACCACTTAGAAACAAGCTTAAGAAAACTCCAGAAAGGAAATGAAACCCTTGCAACTAAACAAGGTTACTATGATGCCCAATGCTGAGTGTACAATTTAGTAGAGCAATTAGCAATATGACAAATACCTACTTCCAGGTACCAATGAAATACATTCAAAACCACAAAAGAATGGTGAGATGTTATGCCGCCCTGAGGTTTAATCAGAGAACTTTTAAAAAAATTTTTGAGCAAAATACCTTTTTTCCATGATTTTGCAAGTTTACTTTTAATTTTCTTGTTTCTCTACACAAGTTGAACCCAAAAACAGTGATTTGGAAGAGTTGTTGTTGTAAGTAGGTAGGAGAACATGCCAAGAAGTGGGGCATCCTGTTGAAACCAAGTGCACTTCTATGTGCAGCATGAAGAATGGGAAACATTTTTCCTAATATCTTGTTATATCTGTTCCAACTCATTCTTTTCCATAGGTCCTCAGCAGGGGAATTACCTAGCAATGCAATTCATATTCTGGTTAAATATGAAGATCTCTGGAGCACATTTCCAGGAAAGCCCCTTTTAATGGCAGAGGAGAAAAGATTGTATCTTATAATAAGAAAAACTTTTTTTTCCCTTAGGCAGTATAGGTCCTTTCTTGAGACCAGCTACAGTGCAAGTGTGGCCATTCTACCTCTGGATAAATGGAATTGCCAGGGGCTCATCTTATCCAAGCAGGGCACAGCACACGTTCAGCTTCTAGGATCTAATAGAAAGGTCTTTCTTGGTCTTCCATGGCACCCAGAAGGAATGCAACAAATTCACCAGAAATTGAAGCTACCGTGTAAGTAAGCTCAGAATTTAAGATCCATCCATCCATCCATCCATCCATTCATTCATCCCAGCAAGTTTTCAAAGGGCAGCTATCATAAGGACTGTTCTCTGCCTGAGTACAGGATTACGTGGGAAGAAAAAAGTGGTTCAATCCTGCCTTTCCTTTCTTCCCAGCTCCTACTGTTGCTGATATTTCCCTCTATCTCCAGTGGCTACTCAGAACAATCCTCAACTGAAAACAGCTTCCCAGGGGTCACATATTTATTCCATCCTTGTCTCTCTTACCTCTAGGCAGAATAACATTTGACTCAGCTTGATTTTGACTGCTGAGTTGACTAAGCAAGAATAAATTAACATTAAGTCTCAAGCATTTTCTACTCTCAACAAGTCTGATGCCGAGACCACAAAGAAGTATTATACTAACTAAAAGTGGGAAAGATCCCCATGTTGGTTTCAGACGCTTAAAAGGCAGGGGTGCTTTTTGGATTTTTTCCTTAATGTGAACAGCCCTAAAGGTACTTGTTTCATTTCTTACTTAGAAAGAACCTAGAGCTGTGGGTGCCTAAGAGAGGTATTACCACGGAGTCTAGAATTTCAAGAGCGAGAATTGATCCAGCTCCCTTGTCTGGTGCTTATAATACATGAAAGTATAACCTTCACCATGACAGAACACAGGAAATGACCAGTGTGAAATAAGTCCTCTCTTCAACGATTTGTTGCAAACAATTTCTCTAGAGAAGTACCAAGTTCCTGACCACAGTATGCACACAAATAAACAACTTTTTGTTCTTCAAATTGGGAAGACCTCAGAAACAGCTTATTTCGAATGACTGATTGGAATCATGGAAAAACTTTAACCTTGCCTTCCCTTTCCTGGTCTTTGGATAAGATGTAGTGGTAAAATTGCACATTGGTCACATTTCTAATTGGGAAAATCCTGGTTATCGTAGGTAACCCAGATCTAGATGACTTACAGAGCACTATTGTGGTAAGAGAGAAAAGAGACTAAAGGTAGAAGCTTCTTTTTTAGCAGCAGAGAGGCTACAATATGCAAGATACACAAAGGTAGGAT
This sequence comes from Cabassous unicinctus, assembly GCA_029593785.1. Lineage (NCBI taxonomy): Eukaryota > Metazoa > Chordata > Mammalia > Cingulata > Chlamyphoridae > Cabassous > Cabassous unicinctus. Next base: position 1,803 of record JAQZBX010063323.1, on the reverse strand, counting down.
CAGCTGTAAGGAAACATCCTCATCTTTCATACCAAGCCATGGAGATTACTTGAGTTGCTATGACTTGGCTTCTTGATTTCCCTTGTGCCGTTCTGGATAGGAACTCTGGAACCTATGATGCTCGCAAATAAATAACCACAACCAGAAATGTGGCATCTGATATCACCAAAAGAGTGACAGAGTTGTGGACAAAAGGCTCGTGAAGAATAGTGGCAAGACAAAAGGGAATTATGCAGCATAGTTTGAGATAAGTCTGTTTTCAATCTTCTATTCTACTTTTGCAATTTTCATGCTAGAAGCAGAACAGGTATCCAGGGAATTCTTTGAGACTTTTCTAAACTTATAGAGATCCCAAAACTTAATTATGTTCTACTCTAGAAAAGTTTAAAGGTAATTTGGGAAATCTGATCATGTGTTTGGTAGAAAACTGAATGGAAAAAATGCAAATGAAACCAAGACAATGGATAATGGGATCATTCAATTTGGGCTTGAAACCTAGACCTGCCACTGGACAAAGTATTTAACCTTTTTGAACCTCAGATTCCCCATAGTAAAATGTGGATAATAATATTTTCTCTTCCTTATTAAATTGAGAGTTAAATGAGATAAGGCATATAAACTGTTAGCACAATGTCTGGCACATAACACTCAACGATATTAGTTTGCTTATTTCCCTCCCTGTATTGATTCAAGCTTTCCAGATTTCCATTTAACTTTTCTGAGTTTATGGAATACTAATTTTCTGTACTGTTTGGCAAGTCTATTCAATTTAATAGTTTTCTTAAAAATTATTTTAAATGTAGGTCATAGATGGAACGTAAACATTGAATACATTTTATTTTTCCTCAAGATGCTCATAGTCTATCAAGGAAGTCAGACACATGCCTATGTAACTATAAACTAGACAATAAGTTAATAATTTGGTTATTTAAACATTTTTTTTTTGGCATCTACAAGGTGCCAGAGACTCAAGAATATGTAGGATGCAATAACTGAACTTCAGGCCCTTATTTTAGTTTAGGAAGAAACATATGGACAAACAACCTCAAAAAAGGTGAAGAGGACAGAAGATACCAGGTTTAGTAGTGGCATAAAGAATGAGAAATCACCTCTGTTGAAGGTATATGGGAAGGTTTCACAGAGGAAAAGATATTTAAGTTAGATAAAAAATAAGTTGGTCAGTAACTCAGATAAAATTGACAAATTCCTTGAAAATTATAACTTACTAAAACTGACACAGATGTAACAGAGAATCTGAATAGCTTTATATCTATTAAAGCAATTAAATTCATAATATAACCATTCCCACAAAGAGAGTACCAGGTTTAATTTGTTTCACTGGTGATTGTTTATCAAATATTCAAGTTAGAAATAACATCAATCTTAAAGAATTCTTTCAGAAAACAGAGGAGGAAGGAATAATTCCTAATTCATGTTTTCCAAATCTTGACAAGTAAGTGATAAGACAATTACAGGCCAATATCATGCATGACCACTGATGCAAAAAACCTAACCAAATCTTAATAAATAAAATATAACATATAAAAAAGAATACGTGGGGGGTGGAGGGGAATTTAGCTCAAATGGTTGGGCGCCCGTCTCCCATATGAAAGGACCTGGGATGGATCTCCAGGACCTCCTGGTAAAATAAAGAAAAATATAGAAATTGCGCAGGCCGCCAGGCCCTGCGAGTGGGCGAGCCCCCAGGCCCAACGTGCAGGTGTGCCAGGCCCTGCTGAGGCACGCAGCAAGATGATGATGCAACAGAAGAGTGACACAAGGGAGAACCAAGACGAGACATGC
>JAQZBX010063322.1:0-16705 GCA_029593785.1 Cabassous unicinctus | reverse complement strand
TGCAAAAGGACAATAGAATTAGAAAATCGTGTTGCAACCCCCAGTGAAAGAATTGATTCAGGTAACCATTATCAACAGAGGAGACCATTAGATGAAAGGCTGCTGGGGACCTTGCAGTGGAGGAGATGAAACTCGCATCCTGATCAGCAGCTTCCCTAGAACTGGGACTCCAGGCGCTGTGTGCTTCCTGGTGGAGGCAAAAGGATGCCCCAGCGTCACATCTGAGGTATTGCTGGGGGGAAGAAGGCCCGCAAACTACTCCAGCGTCAAGAACTCGGTTTCATTCACAGAGATGTGGGAGCAAACGAAACGTGACAGGGACGCAGAGAGGCACACCCAGGATGTGGGACATCCTCCAGTGCCTCCAGCCCCATTTCTGGACAAGTTAGCGGCATGCGGGGAGAGAAGAGGAGGACTGGGGGGAGAGAACTAAAACCTGGTGCACCCTGGGGACCTCGTTAGGGTCCCAATTCAAACAAAACAACTCTGAAGTCGATTAGCAGCCAGATACTAGATGCCAAGGCAGTGTCAGTTCTGTTCCCTGTGTCGCTAGCGTTGTGGTGATGTCAGGAAATGGCTGTGATTTTTGGTGATGCATACTAAAGTATGTCGGGCTGTGCTGTAAAACACTTTGACAAAGGGGAAAAAAGAGGGGAAGATAAAGCAAAAGGGAAAATAAAGTGAGGAAATCTTGATAATTGCTGAATCTGGTTGATGGATATATGGAAAAAGTGAAAAAGGAAGAGGTGAAACAAATATATCAAAATCTTGATAACTTGAAACTAGAAATGGGTGGATGAAGGTCCTTTGTTTATATCCCTCTGTTGTTGTTGTTGTTTTTTTTTTAGTGTGTTTGAGTATGTTTGAAATTTTTATAACAACATTTGAAGAAGACAAATAAGACACAATTCTAGAGAGCAGAGGTGGCTCAAGCGATTGGGTGCCTCCCTCCCACATGGGAGGTCCCAGGTTTGGTTCGCAGTGCCTCCTAAAAAGAAGATGAGCACACAACAAGCAGATACAGAGAGCAGACAGAAAGTGCAAACAATGAGGGGCGGGGGGAGAAATAAAATCTTAAAAAAAAAATAAGACACAATTCTAGGACTTCGGTGCATTTCTCCAAGTCTAGGTTATTTGCGTTGAGGTTCTGCCACGTGTGCGGCCTCAGCAATGCTGTGTGGGAGGGTGGTCCCAACCCCAGGCCAGACCCTTTGATGCCCTCTGTATCTAAGTAGAGAAGCTGCACCTTATCTTTCTTTGTAGGCAACAACTTGAGCAAGAGCTCTCACACATCTCGCAAGAACAAGCAGTGATTTTCTAGTACAGTGTAACCTAAATCCTCATTTAGAAAGAAAGTTTCCTAAGGCAAATTCTCTGCAGAAAAACAACTCTGCCGGAAGAAAGCATCCTTGTTTGCAGAGAAGTTTAGCTTCCCAGAGCCTCTCCACTCCCACTGGCCCATTCCGCCATAGAGGCCTTGCTCTATCTGCACTTCATCAGAAGCCCATTGTGCAAAAGGTCAGCCTCAAGGTGAATTCAAGACACCCCTTCTTGCAACATGAAGTTTTTCTCCCAAGGTCTCAGAAGTCCCAAGAACAGATCTCAGTGCATGTTTAAACTCAAGTACTCTGGGCCTCTCTTCTCCTGAGAGGTTGCCCAAGTCCATCGCCAAGGAGAACCAGTCTCTTGGGAGGAAGACAGCTCAGATCTCCCTGGCCTGGGTGAGCTCAGGCCAGGCTGCCTTTTCGCTGCTGCACTTCTTTTCTAAAAAAGAGAGTAAAAAGGGAAAATCCACTCCTCACCAGTTTCCCGTTCCCCAAAGGCCTGCTGTTGGTAGGTGGACAGTGTGTATCTTTTCAAAAGTTTTATTTGGGACACATACAAATATATATGTGTAGTTTTGCTTTATTTTTTGCATAAGTTTGCTTTCTTGCTCAACAATTCATCACCTTTCTATATAGTGGAAAGGTGTTGGTTAGCTAGGGGATTTCCTACTTTTTTTGTTTTTTGGCTGTTTCAAATGATACTGTATTGAATATCCTTATGCAGACATTCTTCCATATTTATTTTCTGTTGTATGATAGAAGTGGAATTGTTGGGTCAACGGGTATGTGCGTTTAAAATTTTGGAAGCACAACCAAATCGCCCTCCTACAAGATTACGCTGATTTACCTGCTTTAGCTTTAAAGAAAGATTTGAGCCTATTTCAAGTTTAGGGCCAACATTCCCATCTGTAAGCAAATCTAAATAGACTGTGCTACTTAATTAAAACCTGTTTGGAAAATCTCAATTAATTGGTAAAATCATTTGATTTTAACAACTACACTTATCGTATTAGGCAAATTTAGTGGACAAAATGTAATTTGTTATTTCTGCAAATGAAAAATTTCAGAATTTCTCTTCTGAGGTGTGAGGACTTGCAGATATTGTCATCTTCTATTTTGAGGATTATATAGGTATTTTTTTTTGAATACTGACTCTTATTTGAAGAAAACTGGCTTCCTGCCTTTTTTATTGTTATCAGTTTAAAAAATAATAAATTGCTGAGAAAGATTAAGTCCTTCAAGGTTTTTAGGCTAATATATGTCAGAGAAATATCTCCCCCAAACCTCAATTTTAATTCCTTCAGCCCCTTAATCGGTCTGCGTATGTCAGGCAAGGCAAGCAGTTTCACGTTTATATTTCAAATATAAAGATCTCATCAAATAAGGAAAAATTGTTCATGGTACACAGATTGGAAAATGAGCAATTCGCCATCCGAGTGGGCAACAGATTTCCTGGCAGGAGCAGTATTTGTTGCAGGGAGGAAGGGCCTATTTGGCCATATGAATCACATTTATAAATATTTTTACTTATGAGAAAAATGGAAACCCAGCGTTTGAGTACAGCCAAGCCTCTCCCAGCCCGCCTGCCCCTTCCTGGGTGCTCAGCTCAGCGTGCCTTCCAGCCGGAGCATCTTCTTTTGTGTGTTTCCCACTCTCCTTTCCCGGCGTGTCTGCAGCGTGCAGAGACAGACCCTCCCCAGGAGAGGGAGCGGCCGACGCTTCTCCCGGGGCTGCCGGAGAGCGAGCTGGCCGTCGTCTTCAGGCGACGGAATTGGTAAATGCTCTGTTATTATGCGACTATTGATTTGCTCGCCGGAGGATTCCAGCAGCAAAGTGACCCTCCCTCCTTCCCGCCCGTCCCCTCCCTTCCTGGCTCCCTCCTCCCTCCCGCAGCAGGATCCCAGCGCTCTCTCTCCGGTCTCCTCCTCCTCTCCTCCTACGGCTCCAGAATTCCCAAAGTTATTAGGAGAAATAAGGTAGCCGAGGGGACCACATGGAAGTTGTGACAGCTCCCGGGAGCACGCCCCTCTCGTTTGTGCGGCTACATGGGCTTCGGAATTACCTGCTGGAGTGTTGAGTGAAGGCGATCCCCTTCCAGCCAGCCTGCCGGGATGGGCCCCCGCTGCTGCAAGCCTTATAACTGCCTTCAGTGCCTGGACAAGACGGTACTTTGCCTTCTCCCCCTCTCCTTCCCCCTCCTCCTCTGGAAAGGCAGGAGAAAGCCGCCAGCCAGCCCCCTGCCCCTGCCCTCCCTAGCATGCCTGTGCGCTTTGTCGGTGAAGAGGAGAGACCCCTCCAGGCTGCCCTGAGCTGGGCTGTGCCAGGTGTTCCAGAAACGTTTGGTCGTGCACACTCTGCAGTGCCTTACATAATTCTGTGCTCCTGCAGGCTCAGATGGAACTGTTGCATTTTCCTGAAATAGTAGGGCTCTGCTAAAACATCTTGAAATCCAAACTGCCAAGAAATCCTTGGAAGGTTTTTAATGCATTTTAATGTACCTGAGGAACCTAACACATTCCAGTGAGGAATTTAGATCAGTGTGACATGTTTCTCTTTGTCAAGAGCTAACTTTGAAAGTTTACTGCCATTTTTTAAAAAACGGCATCCATCCTTGTAATTTATATTCTTTAGGTCAGAGACGAGAACAAACTGGTATAGTTATTCTCTGTACTTTTTGCATCACATAGGGGTAAATAACATACAGGTGAAAACTTAAAGAGCCAGAAAGAGTCTGAGGGTGTCTCTCAAGCCTGCCCTGGAAGGGAAATTCACAGCCAGGAAACTGAAAATAGAGAGAGTGCGACTGAGAATCGTATGACAATTCCAACGTAAAGACTTTCTTTGCTTCTCACGTTTGTCTACTCTGTGTGCTTGTACTGGGCAGGAATTAGAATGTGCCTTTAATTCCACTCATAGAAATATGTTGGCGGCATCTCCTGTCTCTGTGATATGTTGTATTATCTCGCACGTCTGGATTTCTCAAAGATGTATGAAATGGGGATTTAAAAGGAAGCAGAGCTGGCCAGCTTTCTACCCCTGTGGGCATCAGCAGTAGAGAGCTGGAGGTAGACTATGATCAGGTGGAGGAAAACATATGGCTCCACAGAAAACACACTACAGGGCAGCCACCTGGGGACAGCCTGGTTATCAGTTCTGCTATGAACTCTGACCTAAAGTAGAGTTAGATATCACCTAAGATGATTCTTTTTAAATCCCACTTCATACATCTTTGATTGTTAGTCCATCTTAATAATCCTTAAAAAGTAAAAGAAACATTTCCTCAGAACTTCATATAAATACAAGATAGAAAATTTAACTATTTTGAGAATTTTTTTTTTTTTCAGTTTGACTGTAGTGCAGCTAAAGATGTTCTGAAAAAGCAGTAGGATAGTTAAAATTACTTTTTAAGTAACCAGTTTCAGAGTTGGGACTAGAAATAAAACCTGAATTCTTTAGCATTAATTTATTGGGGGAAACTATAGAATCTTCTCTAGAGTATAAAACAAATAAAAATCTGTTAAATAAAAAAAGTAGTTTTTAAAAGCTGGTCGTGCTTATGTATTTCCAACTTGTAAAATCCTATTCGTTGACAATTAGTATTGCTGGCTGACTCTGTGCCTAGTTACTATGGGAATTATCAAAGAATTCTTAAAAGCACTCATACAATTTTCTCGTTTCGGTTTGGTCGTTTCTCCCACCTTGTCCAGAAAAATTGCAAGTGGGGTAGACAAGATGCACACAGATAGAACAATTAAATCTTAGCACCAGTGGGAGTATACATAAAGGGAATGTAGGCGTACTGACCATGTCTGCTTCTGGAATTTAATGAGAAAAGAAATCAGAGCCGGAATCCTGGGCAAGTGTTCTTGGAAAAAGTGGGACATGAACAGCACGTTGAGGAATGGGGTGGAATTTCAATAAATTGACGAGGAGAAGGAGTGTAATTCCAAGCGAGGAGCTCATGAGTCAATGTGTTTGGGCCCAGTCTGATGAAAGATGAGAGGGGCAATCTCGTGGAAAAGCCCAGTGGGAAATCAGAGCAGAGAGAGAGAGCAGGGCAAGATTTTCCAGCCCATGAAAGCCTGACCCAGGTTTTTAACTTGAGCTAGTAAGAAGCAGGGACCCAGCCTGGGTTTTTGAGCAGAGGCAGTCTGCTGATGGATTCACCTCCAGGCATTCTGAAAGGAAAAGCCTGACCCAGGCAGGCTGGCAGGGCTCCCACTGGATCCAAAGGGTCCAGTCCCCTGTGGACTCCAAGTGGTCCAGGATCAAGCGGCCATCACCCTGCATATCCCGGCAATCCTAACCCTTCCAGGCTTGAGCTTTCTTCGCTATGTTGCCTTACTAAGAGAAAGGTGTCTAAACTAGAATGCCACCTTTTCTTAACAATCTGAAAGAGAACCGACAAGCAAATAAACAATAACAAGCCTGATAAACATGCGATTTTTTTTAGAGTCCAAAGTCCAGCTTCACAAGAAGCCAGATTGTCCCAAGGTGCCTGGATGAGAATGGAATCTGAGCGGGGAGTTGTGGCCTTTGAGAAGTCCCTGGCTGCAGAGCCTGATGTCTCACTGGGAATGCACTTGGGCAGGTTGATGTCTATTTGCCCTGGCTGGCTGACCAGCTACTCTGCTTGTGTGATGTTCTTTCTTGTACTTGTCAGTAAGCTTGTGGTCCTGCTGGTGAAGACCCTACCCTGTCCCTCTAGAGGTTTCTTTGCATTCCTTTGATGTGTTGATTATAATCTTAGAGACCAATCTCATTTTCCTTTCCTCTACATTCTTGGCATGGGTGGGAGTTGGGATAAGACACCTCCCTCTTCCTCCCAGGTATGCCTGGGTAATCTGATGGTGATAAGCTTGGGGATGTGATTGGAAGCAGGTAGTTCCAAGGAGCTTCTCAAGTGACACATAATGGGTGAACAATTGTGATTCTCCCTAATTATCCTTGCTCTTGTCATCATCTGAGATCCCCACATTACTTCTTCGCATAGTGCTCCGTCTGCTCTTCATCCTTCCAATGGCTCTTTGGCAATCCATATCTGATATCCTGGAAGATACCCCTTTTTAAGCAGAGCCTCTTAGGGCAGCTAGATGCCCTTTTCACCCAGTGCTTCTCTCCAGCATAGGGCGAAGCCTGGAATGATGTACCCTGAAGTCTGGTCATTTCTGGTTTCTTTTAAAAACTAGGCATGACTTTGGTCATTTTCCCCTTAAGTAAACACTGAACTGTATTGAAGAATATTAAATTTGAAAGATACTTTGCCTTTGACTGGTCTATATTAAATTTCGTTTCAAAGTAGAAAAGCTGATAGAGCATTATACAAAAGCCCAGCGGCCGTAGTGTTAATTATACTTGAAAGAAGTCATACTTATTGATTAGGGCCAGACCAGGTGCCGGTGCTGCCTTAAAGCCATAATAACTGGAATGAAAAGCAAAGGGTCAGGCCACATCCCAAGGGATTCTTCCACAGAGCTCTATTATGAATCGGGCCAGTCTCAATAATAGTGACATCGAGAAGAACGTGGAGTGAAAACGACTCTGAAGAGGTCTCTGTTCTGTTGATGTCAGTGTGTGGCTGGTTCATTCTCAAATAGGAAAGAAAATGTTTTCCTATTAAGACAAATGTCCACCACGTTGAGTTAAACCTAACCTGAACTCAAGAGCCCTGCTAAAAAGCAATATTGCTTCTGGGAAGAATGAAAAATTCTTTGTAATTGAGTGTGTATGTATGTGTGTTACACTTGATTTTTTTTTATTTAAAAAGGAAGTTTAAAAAGGATCCCGATGTTGCCTCAGATGCAGGAACCTATAGATGTCTTCCTTAGCTCCCTGTGTGGCTCTTTTGTTTAGCTTAGGGATACGTGACTGTAACCGTTGGCCAATTTCATGTAATTATGAATTCCAAAAATATAATTGGATCATGCTTGTAAACTGATCTGTTAATCTGGGCATGATTAGGTTATGATTAGGGTGTTGAGCCCCACCCCTTGGTGGGTGGCGAATTGACTATAAAAGGCAAAGGACAGAGGGAGCAGGTTTTGAAGCAGTCTTTTGAGAAGCAGTTTTGATGTTGGAAAGAAGGCCCCAGGAGAAGAGAAGCAAGCCGTTCGCCTGATCGCCTACAGCTGACCTTGTGGAGGAAACAGGAGCTAAGCCCGGAGAGAAAAGCAGCCCCGGGAAGAGAGGAACCCAAGAAGCCTGAACCCTGGCAAACGCCGGCAGCTGTCTTGCTCCAACACGTGACAATGGACTTTGGTGAGGGAAGAAACTTATGTTTTATGGCCTGGTAACTGTGGATTTCTACCCCAAATAAATAGCCTTTATAAAGACCAAACCATTTTTGGTATTTCACATTAGCACCCCTTTGGCTGACTAATACAGTGACCCAGCTCACATAGTTGAATTTTCCTGATCTGTACTGATTTCAGAACAGGCTCAAAATATAGGAAAGATTAGCTGGGAGTCTTTGGGTTATATATACATATATATATATATAATTTTTTAAAAATTTACATCTGTATAGATGTAGGCCCCTCCCTTAAAAAAAAAATTCAGGTGGGGAAAAGGGAGTGGTAAAAACTCTCAGAACTATAGTGAACTTTATGAACTTGGTGTCAGCACTCCCTGCAATGAAAACTTCCTGCAGCAGGGACCATGCACAGAGGCAGGAAGTTGGAGAGGAAAAGAGAAGGGCCCAGGGGAAGGAGGGTGCCAGGTTCCCAGAAAGAGGTGCTGTCTGTGTCACCAGTCCTCCTGGTGCTGTCTGAGGCGCTCCCCGCTCTCTCTGGGGTCCTCCCTTCATGTCCTCCTGCTTGTTCATCCTCTGCCCTCAGTTTAAACCTCCAGGACAGGTCTGCATGGGCAGCATCAACAGCTAACAGATAACTCCCGTGGACAAAGTATATTAAAATAATGGGGCATCAGGCCCGCTTGTGGCTTAGCCAGACATCCAGCTGCTGGAAGTTCCTGGAATGATGAGCAGGTCGCACGCTCTGCCAGCCTTCTGTAGCTGAGAGCGATCATAGCAGTCTTCCCTTCCAGGGTGTGAGGGGCCTCAGAAGGAGGGCCAGGCCCCCAAAGAAATGTAGGCATCGCTGAAACTGACTTGCCGTGGCGTGCTTGGGCTAGAGGTGGCAGAGTGAGTTGGTTGTTTCGTGGGAATGGCTCACTGGGATTCCATCTGTCAATGAGGTGTGCCATGCTGGAGGAGACTAGTAAACCAGAGGGACGTGATCGGATCAGAGAGGGAGCCAAAGAGTCCCAGCTGCTGGTCCCGGCCTCAGGTGACGCCTCCACAGTGCCCATTCCCAGTTAAGCCTGTCAGAGGGTTAACAGCAATCTTAGAGGAATGGCCTTCTTAGACTTTGCAATCTCTGGACTGTGTCACTAGGATAGTTCACATGGTTAAGACTGAGTTCTATTTTTAGCCCTTTTGAGTGGAAGCAGGAGCTCATGTCTTTGGCACCAGTTAGGAATTTTCCACTCACAGCCCACCCCAGCCCCCGCCCCCATCTAGGGAAACCCGGATCCATCAGAGGACGCCTTGCTCACGTTTCAGCCATCCCACCATCTCAGCACTCCAGACCTGGCGGGGTTGGGTTGGGGAATGAAGACAAACGGGACATGAGAGCCTCTCAAAGCGGGTCTTGCGGGCAGTCTTATTCCTGGGTGTTTGAAAGAACCTGAGGATCTTGCAGAACGGCGGCTGGATTCTGCAGAGCCTCACCGGATGCAGGGATGACTTTTGAGGGCAAGGAGAAGAGAGTGGAAGATTCCTTCACAGTTTCCTTCACTTCTCCTGCAGCGTCATTGGTGTTGACTCATCTCTGTGCAGTGTGGCACCATGCCATGCTGGTCTGGCTTGCAGGAAACAAGATATACCTCGCTTGATGCAGAGAATCCATAAATTAGAAGAGGTGACATCATTTCAGAAACGAGCACTTAAGAAGGAAGGGCTGGAGCCAAACGGCACAGGCCGGCCTTAGAGAGCCAGAGCCGAGCCGAGCCAGTGTCTCCAGAGGCAAGAACTCGGAGGCCGCTGCCGAAGGCCCTTAGGGAGGCTGGTGGGGTAAACTGAAGGGCAATGCAGGGTGCATGGAAGTGGGTCCTGGCAAACCCTGGAAATGTATCAGCATGCAATCGATGAATCAACTGCCAGGATAAATGGAGGTAGCTGGGGCGGGGAGAGGAGAGGGAAGTTTTTCTTTGAAACAGACTAGTCAAGAGCTGACTCTGCCCCTCGTGCAGTTAGACGCCGATACTTTGTGGTAATAAGTGCTCGCGTCCAGTCTGAGGCTCAGTGCAGTTTGGATCTCGATGTTGCATTTAGATAAGCTGGGAGGTGGGTAGTATCTTGGCGTGTTAGTGTCTGAAGAAGAGTGTGGACTCTGGGTTCAAAGCCCTGCCTTTGCCATTTGCTGGCTGGTTGTGCATGGGCTTGTGACTTAGGCATAGAGCCCCAGCGTTCCTCATCCATAAGGGGAAATAAAGCCCGGGGCCCACTTGACGGCATTTGGAGGAATATAAGAGGTAGGCAGCAGGCTTACCTAGCACGCACCCTGGCACACAGATCATGTTTGGTAAAGGATAGAGTTAATGTTGTTTTGGTGATTAACCAGGACTTACCAGAGTTTCGCCCTTTGCCTTGACTTTGCAGCCATCAGGTTTGTCACTTACCTTTGGCACTTGACCCTTCCTTGGTAAGCCGTTTCACAACTGTGGTTTGGAACTAGTTGGATTTAAAGCCTGTGCTTCGGAAAGGATGGGGATGAGCAGGGGATAGGAGCACCACCTTGACCTCTCTCAGCCTCTGCTTTCCTGAAGTTTCTATTCGCACTTCCATTGCCTCCATTCTCCCCCTCTCCATCTCTTCTGCCTTCCCATCTCCTCTTTTTTTTTTTTCCCTTTGCTTCTTTTCTCTTATTTGCCCACTTTGTTCCTCCTAGTCTAATTCTTGCTTCCCCTAAAGCAGCAGATGGGTGGGGAGGCCCGACCACAGCTGTCAGCATTAGTTTTCCATCAAAGTGACTCAAGTCCAAAGGGCTCCCTCCCTAGTCCCCACCAGGGTCAGCACTGAGTCCAGCTGAGGTCTGTCCTGCACCAGCGCCACCAGGAAACCCTTCCCAGAAGGCCTGCCCTTCTGTGGCTGGAAAGGTGGTGTGGCTTGGGAAGATGCTGGAGATCGTTAGCATTTTCCCAGAGCTGCTGGCCCAGGGGCTGGTACAGTGAACGGAAGCAAAGCTGACCATGGGTTAGAAAATGGGGTGAGACGGTTGCTCGTTTCAGGTGTAGCTGCTCATGCCTGAGCTGATCTAAGTCTTTGCACATCTCATCACTTTAATAATACTCTTCTGGCCTGATGAGTCCCGTATTTCAATTGCCCAGCTGTGTTTAGGAGTTAGAGGTTACGAGTGTTCAAAAGTATTCTTAATAGTGGAAAGAAGGTTTTTCCACTAGTTTAAGACTGTTTCTGAATAAATACTGAAATAAATAATCGCCAGAATACCAGATTTTCTTAACTCGCTGGGAACAAGAAAAATGTTAGTCGGCAATATCGTGCTGTTTTATACATGCGTATAATCCCTGGGGATTACAGAGCAGTTCTTTGGGATTCCCCAATCTTGGAACCACATCAAACCTTAGAATGGAATCAGGAGAGAGATAGGAAGGTCCCTAAAAGAAAAGAGCATGTGAGTGATGTGGAAATTCTAAATGCATTAGATCATTAGTTTGGAAAAGTGCCTAGTTATATATCGGGTGCCATCCAGTTGCAAATAAAATAAAAGGAAACAATGAAATTATAACAGCTAACGCTTATTATTAAGGAGTAAGTACAGGTGTAATACTTACAGGGCACCATTCTAACTCCTTCACGTGTTTTAATTCATTTAATCCTCACAACAGCCCCACGGGGTAGGCTCAGCCTAGAGGCGGCACAGCTTAGTGGTTAGGAAAATGTGCGCTTCCAGGGTAGTTATGAGCCTTGAACTTCAGGGAAAGGAAGGATGCTATGGGCTAGGCTGGAAGGAAATAGCCTCGTGGATGGGGACTCTTCCACCATGTTGTTATTAAGAGAACCGTTAATTAACAACTGTTGACCCTGTGACTACAATTGCTCTCAGTTTATTGTGAAAATAGAGTTCTATTTTTGGTATTATAAGCATTATGACTTCACTTAGCAAATGCCCTTTTGACAATCTGAAGCCCTCACCTCAACCCGAAGAAGTACACGTGAAGCGCACGTGTCACGTACCAAGGTTTAGGGGCACCAGACACCGAAACGGGCATGTGAACACTTTCTTTGCCTTGGGCACAGGTTCTTCAGGCTGCTGAGATCAGAGTCAAAGGTGGCTAATAAAGAAAAAACAATCCGCTAAACCCTGGTGATAGTCATGCTATTTGGTACACATTTTAGCCAAAATTCCCTCCCTGGAATCTGTGTGCTCTGGGAATACATCCTACAGACCTGAAGCGACTTTGTTCTTTGAAGGCCTTTGTTTTTGGCATCTCCTACTTGAAGAGAATTTATAGATCACATCTTGCCTAATTATTAGCAGTAATAACATTATAATAAGCTGAAATGTTTATGGGGACTCAGTAACCCAAACTACAAATTCAGCACACTTTGGATTCTATCTCTATTTCATGTCACAGAACATATTTGATTTGAAAACAGCTTAGTAGTCATTTAGGTAAATGGCATTCTTTGCACCAAATAATGCTTTAGCTATGAGTTTTCCTCTTGTTCCATCTATTGATGGAATATTGATGTTTCTTCTATCAGTGGAATAAAATGACTTGGAAACCTTAAGGTCGGTGTTAGTTGTATTATACATAGAGGTGTTTTATGTTAAGTTTTATGATCTGATCATCATTATTTATTAGACAGCTATCCATGTGTGGACAAAAGGGTAAGTTTAAGGGTACAGTTGGTGAAACAAACATATGCCCCTCAGATAAACATGGCATGGACATTTTCAGGGTAAAAATTTCATAAAAGTAATAAAAATTAACAATCTATAATAATATATGACAGTAGATGAATACAGAGAAGTATTCTAGGATCATATCCCAGAGTGTAATACAGAGCAAAGCACACTCGTGGGTTTTATTGATATTATATTGCAAACTTTGCAGTCTGAATGTGATACAAATGAATGAGTCATACTTGGCTTTGTATGTTTTGTATATGCTCATGTAGTGGTAAAACCCCTTAAGGGCTAGACTTATAAATATTTGCTTAATATGATTCATTAATTAAACATATGAAAGTGCTTATCTAGCATAAAACTAGGGGACTCTCGGTATCCGTTTTGTTTTTACAGAATGAAAGTGCCCTTGTGAAAGAAAATGAGCTGTCAGCCGAGCTCGCCAGCGTCAGGGATGAAGTTGGTAAGTCGGGCATTGGAAACGAGGAGCGTAGAGAAGGTCTTTCCCCGGTTCCCGTGACTGGGTAGCAAAAGCAGCGGTGTCTGCTGGCATCAGCCAGAGCAAGCCTGCCTCCACCACGGGGTCTGGTGCCCGGCCCGGGGGTGGGTTCTTGTAGCCTTGCAGGGAGCTGTAGATCTTAGCTCTCTGTTGTCGAGACAGCTTCGCACCAGAACGCGGCGGGGCCAATCGGGCATTTACTCCGCTGTTCACAGATGGCGGCCCACCTGGCCGTCTGCACGGCCTGCGCTAGACACCTCTGCTCTGCACGCCACCTGGGCAGGCAGGGGCTCAGGGCGCAGGGCCTTGAGGACGCCCAGGAAGGCTGCCCAGCTCTGGTGGGTGCTCCCTGGCGGATACGGGACAGGGTCACGCACAGATGGGGCTGGACTCGCTGTCGTCGCGTGCGCGTTGAAACGCCTCATCTTGGGCCGATGGGATGGCACGTGGCCTCCCCTGCCTCGTGGAAGAGGGCCCCTCCAGGTCCTGGGGAAGTGACAGGGGCCGGGCTTTCCCTCGAGACCAGACCTAGTGCTTGCCGTGCCCCTGTTTCCTCGTCCTGCTTCCTCTCCCCAGGAAGCAGTCAGCGCGGGTGAAACGGGCACGCTGCGTTCACTGCTTGGCCAGTCTTCCCCTTCCCACCTAGCTTTCCTCCGCCGCGTGGTGTTAGTGTGCTCCTGCGAGCAGCCCCCCATTTGTGGGCGGGCTTCCTTCGGGAGCAGAGGCACCTGAGCAGCCGCAGCCGCCCTTGGCAGCTGTGGCAGGGGGCACGGCGCCTTCTCCTGCAGCCAGCCATGCCAGCTGCCCCGCGGCCCCCGGGTGTGCAGTGGGCTGGGGAGCAGTCTCCAAATAGCGCCGCCTCCCCGCTTTTCTTCATTTTCTCCTTTTTTAACGGCTTTCTCCTCACTGGGCTTTTTGTGGCTTCTTTTGTCCCTGAGCTAGGGCAGCAGCAGAGCGGGCTCCTGGGGGCAGCCTCCCCTGGGTGTGGGGGGCAGCAGCCGGCCTCAGCCACAGCTGCGGGGGAGCCACAGTCGGCCCCAGGGTGGGTTCTCCTGAGAGCAGGCCGTGGGGGAAGCTCAGGCGCAGGAGAGCGGAGGTGGGCACTGCCAGGAGGAAGGACGAGAACCCCTCGTGCCCCTGCCAGAAAAGCCCCGCCTTTCCGTTTTGTTTTCATGGAGGTTGTCTCGTTTCTCGCAGCCACCACCGTCCCGTCCAACCTGCTAGCTTTCATGCATCAGCCCAAACGGCGTCCTGGGGGCTGTGCGATCAGAACCTACGTGCCCCCTTCATGGAGTAGATCCCACTTAGGTTCTCTGTGGCCCGTGGGGAGAGTGCACCCCACTTTTCCATGACGGGGAGAGCCTGGCCTCCGCACTGACGGCGACCCTGCCAAGCGCGAGGGCCTGTTTCCATTCCGCTCCCAGGAGGTCATGCCAACGCCACTGGGGTCCGTCCTGTGTGTGCTCACAGTGTACACACACACCATCAGTGACCTCATTGGTGACTCCCCGTGTCCTCTTTAAAAGGACATTCCCCCCCCCGCCCCATTTTCTCATCACTAGGGGATCTATCTATTTTTTTAAAAGTTCCTCCTTCCTCATCTTGCCAACTGCAGAATCCCCTCTCCCGCCTCACCCACCCTAGGCCTGCACCTCCGTTGATGGGATCCTAAAACCTGCCCTTCCTCAGTGAAGCTGCAAAAGAACAGGACCCCTCCTCCCCTTCTGGAATCCCCATCCCTAGGGGGCAGCTCCAAGGTGTCAGATGGAGGTTCCAGAATTTCTCTCTTCACCGTGACCCTGGTGTCTCAACTGTTTTTCAGAGTGCCTCAAGGCCACTTATAACGTAACGTCCAATTTAATAAGTTTTTATGTCCTGAAAAAAATAATGCACATATATTAGAAGGGAAAATTGTATTTTAATTTTCACTTTTCAATCACCACAATTACTTGCTGATGCGATGCGTGTGCCTGTTGAACGCCTTCTCAAACCTTGGCATTGGATCAGATAATGCCGCCCTCATTTCCTCTTCCACACTGATTTTCCTTCAGTGCTTCTTATCAGATAAGAACGATACCCTTCTCTTCACAAAGCTGTGTCCCTGAAAGGAATGAAGTGCCACCTGATGTTGGCACTGTGAACTGCCCTGAGCTTGGAGCTGGACGGTGTCCAGCAGCAGCCCGGCATTGCTGTGCTTCCGTTGGCATTTTAAGGTCTCCTGCAGGGCCCCCTGTGGGTGTGCTGCAGTGGCCCCGGGGGCCTCGAGTCACAGTTTGGGAACTGCAGGCTGAGGGTCACGCCCTTCCTTCAGTGGCTGAGGGACTTGAGGGGGGCAGGTGGACAGGTCTCCAGAGCCTGGGACTGAACGTTGCCCGCCCCGAAGGTGCACGATGTTGTCCCATGTCTAGTCGGCCTCTAGCCACGGCTTAGTCCCCTCTTGACAAGGTATGTTGGTCTTACTTCAGGGAGAGAGAGAAATGTGTTAACAAATACTCTGTCTCCACTTTCCCGTCGAGGGGCACAAAGCGTCTGGGCCTGGTATGCAGAGAGTCTCCGTGAGAGACAGACGTCCCTAGGAGGCAGGAAGGCTCGGCCCGTTTCGAGGCGGGCAGGTCGGGTCGGTTGCCTTCTCTGTGCCTCGGGCGCCCCTTCATAAAATGGGAAGGACGATTGTAAGCATTGGGGGGCAGCACCTCGAACGCCGAAGACAGGACGAAGCCTTCCGCGTAGGGTGGCTTTTTCCCCGGAGAGACCCTGCCGTGCCCCCGGCACGACCCTTCCTGGGGACCCCGACAGCTTCCCTCTCCACTCTCCCCAAAGTTAGTGAACGAGCAGCCCTGCGAGGGAGGACTGTGGGCTCTGGCCTGAAGTCTCGCTGGACTTCTGTGTAGCCCTGAGAACAGAACCAGAACCCCTGCCAAACGAAGGCACCCTGCGGAGGGGGCGGCCTCGCTGGCCCCAAGGCGCCGTCCGTCGAGTCCCGCGTTCCGCAGAGAGTACCTGAACCGCCGCGGAGATTGCATTTGTAAGAAAAGGCAGAGGGACCACGGAGATCGACTTCTAGCTCCTTCCATGAGTTCAGGGGGCTTGAGCTGCAGTGGGTTGGTTCCCTGGAAGGAAGAAGGGAATGAAGCTTACAAACCTGACTTACAAATGACCTCGCTATGAATAGATGGTCGACTGGCCCTCACCACCAGCCCTGCTTTTATTCAGACCCCTTATCCGCTGAGTCTGACGAGAGCCGCTGGAGGCGCGGAGCTGGGGTTCTAAAGATTGAATTCAGACACGGGAGAAGGAAAGAAGCTGCAAAAAGAATAATTTAGGCCTACTGGCTGTAGATTCCAGAGCACAGCTGGTCTGTCCCCAAGATCTCAAAATTATGGATTAAATTTTTTCAGATCCGTTTAACTGCTGCTTGAAGTACTGCCGGTAGCTGCTAATAAGTACCCATCAGTACTCCGCACCCCTACTGTGAATAGTTCCACTCAGAGGCTCTGCGCATCTGCCTAACCGGTGCCCCTGGAGTGCTGTTTAAAATACCGTCTTCCAGGACCTACCCAGACCAACAGAATCAAAAATCTTTGAGGGCGAGACCGAGGCATTTTTTAAATCCCCCAGGTGTTTATTAAGTTTGAGAATTCGTGAGCTATGCTAAAGAAACAGGGTTTTTATTTGAGGTGGGGGCAGAGTGGGGGAGGGGAACAGGTAATCTGGGATGGGCCTGGGAGGGGAGACTCCTACAACAGAAGGGTCCTCAAGAGAGAGGGAGAAATGGGTGGGAAAGGGTACGGAAGAGGAAGTTGCAAAAGACAAATCCCACCTGCTTCGAAATTACATAGGGTTATAATATATATTATATAATATATTAATATAACATAGGGTTAGCCTGGCTTCTGGAAAAAGGGAGAGGAATTTCCTTCCTTCCTTCTTTCCTCCCTTCCCCCTCTTCC
>JAQZBX010063321.1:0-16766 GCA_029593785.1 Cabassous unicinctus | reverse complement strand
TCTCAAATATTCTTTCTGCCCTTTTTCCATTTTCTTCTCCTTCTGGGACACGATAATGCGAACGTTTCTGTGTTTTGTGTTGTCATTCAATTCCCTGAGATTCTGTTCCATTTCTTCCATTCTCTTCTCTTTCTGTTCTTCTGTCTTTTCCATTCAGATGTTCTGTCTTCGAGGTCACTAATTCTGTCTTCAAGCGCTTCAAATCTGCTCTTATGTGCCTCTAATGTATTTTTAATTTCATCCATCCTGTCTTTCATTCCCTTAAGTTCTGTTTCTTTTCTTTGCAGGCTTTCATATTGTTCTTTATGCTCACCTAGTGTCTTCTTATTATCCTTCATTTCTTTGGTCATATTTCATTTAAATTCATTGAAGTGATTTAGGAGAATTGTGTGATTATCACTGATTAATAGTCTTAAATCCTATTTCTTTCCAGGATATTTGGCTTGTTCTTTTGGTTGGGCCATCTTTCCTGTTTCTTACTATGGCTTGTAATTTTTTTTCTGATGTCTAGGCATCTGAAAATGTTGGTGAATTTACTCTGATGGTCATTTCTTTCTCTTGCTTATTGTGTTTTTTTTTTCCACAGCTCTTCTTTGATATTTGGCTCAACTTATTCTAAGTCTCTAAAATTGTCTAGCTTAAGTTATCAAAATCAGGCCAGAGGCTCACTAATGGGGCTTAGATTTTCTCTCAGGAGTAGGATACAGAGAGTACTGAGAACATATTTTGTCCATGCAATTTCCACAGCCAGCAGGTGGCATTCATCAACGCACCTTTCCATGTAATGTTTCAGTCTGGGCTTCCCTCTCTTCCTGAGTTGAATCTCAGAGCAGAGATTCAAAGCAGGCTCTGCAGGCCAGATTCACTGAAGAAAATACCCCAACTCCTCATCCCTTTTTCCTTGAAATATCTGACAGGGAGGAATATGTCTGTTCCCTTCTCAGCCAGCTGCAACAAGCCAGGGTTTTTATCCCAGCTTAATATCTTGGGGTTGGGAGA
Source organism: Cabassous unicinctus (assembly GCA_029593785.1). Taxonomy (NCBI): domain Eukaryota; kingdom Metazoa; phylum Chordata; class Mammalia; order Cingulata; family Chlamyphoridae; genus Cabassous; species Cabassous unicinctus. Next base: position 15,767 of record JAQZBX010063321.1, on the reverse strand, counting down.
AGGGAGCCCTTCCTCTCTGCCACCGGGGCTTGGTAATTCACATTTGTTGTTTCAGTTTCTTCGTCTCTGTCTCTCACCCTTCTGGGAGTTGTATAGCCCTGTCTGGTGTGCTGACCCCCAAAGCAATTCCCTTGGACAGCTTTAGGCTCTTTCTCTGTTGTTCTTGTGAGAGCATTGAGCTCTTCCTGTTAGTCTGACACCCTCTTTCCACAATATTCCAGAAGTTGTTTTCATGAAACAAAGACCTTAATATTTATATGATTGATATATTAAAAAATATAAAGGATTTGATTGAATATTTTAGTAGAGAACTGGAATCTTTAAAAAAGAAGAGACTAAACAAAAGTTGGATTATTGAATCGAAATATATATCAACAGTAAAGAGCTACACTAAAATATAAGCAACAAAACATGGAGAATACAGAAAAGATCATAAAGAACATATGGGATACACATTATATATCTTACCCACATGTAAGTGAAGTTTTAGAAGGAAAGTTGAGATAATGGGTGTGGCAGTTTGAGACTATTTATGAACCCCAAAAGGAGAGATATTATATTTGCAAACTAATCTAGTCCTCTGGGTGTGATACCCTTTGATTGCATTAAATTCACATGTTTTAAGTTCATGTGATAAAATCAGTTTAGGACTTTTGAGTAGACAACATCAGTAGGGCGTGACTCATGTTGAGACCCCGCCCCTTGGTGGGCTGATATAAATGGGTACTCCCTCAAGAAGATACAAGAAGTGAGGAGAGAACTTTGTCAGTTTTGATCCTGAAGCCACCAGAGGAGAGATGAGCCATTTGCCTGATAGTTTGCAGCTGAAGAGAACAGAGCAGCTGAGCAGCTGAGAAGGCCCAGAAAGAAATGAGGCCTATGCCAGATACTAGTATTGGAAGCCCTGAGAGACCAGGCAGAGATTGCCCACCATCTTGCTTCAACACATGAAAACTGACTCTAATAAGAAAGTACCTCTTACGGTACCTTGAGTTGAACTTTCCACAGCTGTGGGACTCTAAGCTTTTACCCCCAAAAATACCCTTTTTAAAAGGCAACAGATTTCTGGTACTTTACATCAGCACCTCTTTGGCAAACTTATACAATGGGGCAGAAATAACATTTGAAGAGTAACTGGCTTTGAAAGACATTCAACATAAACCACATATCTCAGATAGAATAAACACAAAGAAATGCACCTAAGGACATGGTAGTAAAACTGATGAAATCCAAGGAAAGAGAAAATCTTAAAAGTAGACAGAGTTAAAAACATGAAGCTACAAGGGGCAACAATAAAACTGACAAATGACTTCTCAAGAGAAACAGTGTAACCAGGAAGACAAAGGAATAACATCTTTAATAGTGCAATAGTGTTTATGGAGTGTTTGTAAATAATATTTTAAATTAAAAAAAGGTCCCTTTGGAAATGCAAATGAGACATCCTTCTAAGTGGGATTAAGTGATTGAGAATTAGGGTCACTACCAGGTAGCAGTGCTTCCCCTTAAATGAGTTACTTCCAAGTGTCATATTTGGGCAAGGAAGGGGCCACTGGTGGTTCATGGCCCTTCATCCTATAGACTCCTGCTCAGTTTGACCCCAGGTGCAGCCTCTTGTTTATTTCCTGCCTATGCTGGACAGGCTGGTGGCATCTGTATCAAACACAGTTCTCCAGAAAAACAGAACCAATAGGATATATAGAGAGGGAGAAAAAGGGAGATCTTTATATAAAGAAAGATTTATTTTATTAATTGACTCATGTTATTCTGGGGGTTGGTAAGTCTGAAATTCAGCAAGCTTGAGACTCAGATAGGAGCTAATGCTGCATTTTTAAGGCAGAATTTCTTCTTCCTCTGGGAAACCTCAACTTTTGCTCTAAAGTCCTTCAACTGATTGGGGGAGGCCTACCTACCTTGTCGAGTAATTTTTACTTAAAAATCATCTGCTACAAATATTCTTGCTGTCCTGATTTTGTGATAATCAGGGTAGGCTAAACATTCACTATATTAGAAACCATGCATATGTCCCCAGACCTAGTTTTTCTCCCTAGGTCTGGTTTTTAGAATGCTGGTGATAAACCAAGCCTGATTTATTATATGACCATCCTGTATGGGAAAAGACTATAACTTTGGGTATCTTTGGTCAACCTTAAGAGATATAGCAGGGGGACAGATGTGGCTCGGGTGGTTGGGCATCCGTCTCCCATATAGAGGGACCTGGGTTTGACCCCTGGGACCTCCCAGTAAAAAGAAAAAAAAGAAAAATATAGAAGGCATGTCAGCCACTAGGCCTCATGTGTGGGTGCCTCACCAGGCCCCACGAGCAAGTGAGCCTTCAGGCCCCATGTGCGGGTAGGCCACCAGGCCCTGCGAGTGGATGAGCCATCAGGACCCATCCGCGCATGAGCCTCCAGGCCCCGCGAGTGGGTGAGGTGCCAGGCCCCTTCCGTGGGTGAGTGGCCAGGCCCTGCGAGCAGGTGAGCCGCCAGCCCCACGAGCGGGTGAGCCGCCAGGCCCCGTGCGCAGTTGCACTGGTAGGCCCCGCAAGCCACGCAGCAAGATGATGACATAACAGGAGAGTGACACAAGGGAGAGCCAAGACGAGAGACACTGAAAAACCGGGAACTAAGGTGGCATAGGTGGTAGTAGGATGCCTTTCTCTCACATCGGAGGTTCCAAGGATTGAATCCCAGTGAAGAGAGGAGGAGAAGGATGAGAAGAGAGGGCAGGAAATGGACACAGAGAGTTGCCCAGCAAATGGACACAGAAAGAGCAAAAACGGTGAGAAGGGGTAAAAATGGATAAAAGTAAGTAAATAAATAAATCCTTAAAAAAATGTGTAGGGGAGGAAGATTCAGACTTTAGTTAGTAGTAATACTTTGATGATGCTCTTCCATGATTTGTTAACAAATGTTTCACAACAATGCAGGATGTTTGTGGGGGGGTGATGTGTGGGAACCCTGTATGATGTTATGCATGTTTGTTTTGTAAGATCACGATGTTTAATGAACACTTATAGTTTGTGTATGTTCATGTATGAATGATATACTTCAATAAATTGTTTTTAAAAAATCATCTGATTGTACATGTTAATCATATCTACAAGATACTTTCAGAGCAACACCTAGATTAGTGTTTGATTACATAACTGGGTACAAAAAATTATGCAAGAATAAATAAAAAAATAAAGAATATAAATGCCATTCTGTATTTCTAAGGCAAGTGAAGAAAAAAAAAATGCGGGAAGATTGAAGAGCACCATAAAACATAAAAATGTAGGTAACTTTAAATGAATATGTTATGCATAAAACAAAAACAATAATACTTTAATTTAAAATATATATATATAATTAGAAATATTACAATAACACAAAATGCAAGAGGGTGTAGATAATTTGAAGTGTTATTAGGTATCCACACTTTCTAAGCAGTTAAAAATTACACAGTTTGGGGTAGTTTGCTATACAGCAAAAGCTAACTGAAACAAGAAAAGAATGACAAACTTGACATAATCTGCACATATAGAATACTACACTCAGCACAGTGATATCACATTATTTTTAAGTACATGCAAGACAGTTTTTCAAAATTTATCATATACTGGGCCATAAAAAAAGAGAAAACAACTTTATTCAATGTATGTTCTCTGAGAACAAAATAATTCAGTTAATAAACAAATTTATGAATTAAGTTTTTAAAAGTTGGATAAAGAAAATATCACTATAGAATTCCCAATGACCTAAAAATAAAGTAATACATTTCTAAATAATTCAAAGGTTAAAGTAGAAATCACAATGGAAAAAATTTGTATGGAATTATAATGAAATTATTACACAAGAAACTTCTAGGACATAGCTAAGGAATTTCTTAGAAGGAAAGCTACATCTTTTAATGCACATTTCTAAAAAGGTAATGAGTTGAAGTTTAGTCTTAAATACACATTTTTGAAAAGAATATGGGCTCAAGATTCTACCTTTCATATCAAGAAGGTGAGAATAACAAATCAAATATGAAGAATGTAAAGAAAATATCAAATAGCATTAGGAATAATAAACAATAATATGGAAAAGAAATGTATAACATGAAAAAATTGATGAAGAAAAAATTAGTTCTTTGAAAAATTAATCAAATCCTAACATGTATGATAGCAAGGAAGGAAAATAAGGAAGAGAAGGAAGAAAAGGTGAGGTGGGGAAGGGAAAAAATACCAATAGCAGGAATGAAAGGGGGGCAGCACTACAGAACCAACAGATATTAAAAATATATTAATATATAGTACACAACTTTACATCAACAAATTTGAAATTAAGAAAATAAATCTTTGGAAAACACCGCTAAAAACTCATTAGATCCATTATATTAAAAAAAAGGAAAGGAAAAAACATCTTACCACAAAGAAATCCCCCGTCTTGAATTGCTTCTTTAAGGAATTATTCTAAATAAGTCAGAAAGCAACGATACCAAACATGCAACAACTGTTTCAAGAATAGGGAAAAATGGTAACTCTTCACAACTCTTTACATTAGATCAGAATAAAATTTAGAATGAATTTTTTAAAGGAAGCAATTTAAAAGAATAACAGGCAACTTTAAATACCTAAGAATAAATATAAAAATATGCACCTGAACTGTTAAGCAATGAGAGAAATTGAAGAATAAATATCTGTGAGCGATTAAACATATAGAGTGTAAGATTAAATATTGGAAAGAAGATATCTCCCCCAAAAGTATTCAATGCAATCCCAATAAAAACCAAAGCAAATTTATTGAAATTGGTTATATGATTCAAAAATTTATATGAAAATACAAAAAGAGTAAAGAATTACCAAGACAATCTTAAATAAAACAAGGTTTTAAACCTATATTAACAGGTGTTATGCTTTATTACAGTGCTTTAATAGGAAGAAAGTGTGAATGTTGGCACAAGGAAGATAAATAGATCTAAGGGATAGAATAAGGTATCTAAAAACAGACTAACATATATACACACTTGGCTTTTTATAAATGTTGTGTAGCAAAGCAGTAGGAAATGCTGTCCTTTGCAATAAATATGTTGGATAAATTGGATCACCTATGTGATACTCAATGTCTCTTGACCCCTTATTAAACCATACACAATTATTAATGACAACTGGATTGTAGAAATAAAAGTGAAAAATAAAGCTGTAAGCTTTTAGTAGATAACAGAAATATCTTCTTTACTATAGTGTAAGCAAATATTTCTTACACAAGATCAATAAAAGAATAAAATTAAAAGCTACAAACTAAAAGAAGTTATTTTCAATACATTTATTTGGCAAATGATTTTGTTCAAAATAAAGAAACTCTGACAATACAATTAGTAAAAAAACACTGAAACTCATAGAAAAATTTGCAGAAAACACAAACAAGCACAAAAGAGGAAATTTAAAAAATTGTAAATACTGCTCAGAATCTGACACAGCAGGGAATTGCAACCTTCAATATGATACTATCACAAGTTCACCAGAATGGCTAAAAGTAAAAAAAAAAAGAAAAAACAAAGAAAAAAAAAGGAAAAGAAAATTACAATAGCAAGTATTGGAAAAAATGTAGAGAACTGGAATTCAACTTCTCTGCTGTGGAAGTGCAAATTGATAAAACGCCTTTGGAAAACGCTTTGCAAAGATCTGTGAAAACCAAGCATCATCTACATGATCATTTCTATTCCATGGATTATACCCAACAAGAATGAGTTCATATGTACCCTAAAAGGCATTTAAAAAAAAAAAAAGTCTATTGCAGGAATATACATACTAGCCCCTAATTGGAAATACTACAAATGTCTACAAATGTCCATCAATAATAGTAATGCATAATACTATAGTAATGCATAATACATAATAGTAATGCATTAATTACTATTAATGCATAATACTAATAGTAATGCATAATACAAGCAAAATATAATATGGTAGGTGAAAAAAATAGAATACTGTATACAATAATAAAAATTAACTATTACAGAAAACAATTTTTAACATCGAATGTGTATATGCTGTAAAACTCTATTTCTGTATAATTCTATGCAGTTAGACCTCAGAATAATGATTATCCATAATGAGGAGAGGTGTGACTGAGAAGGTTGCTTCTGGAGTGCTGGTAGTGTTGTGGTTGGTAGTCATTTTGTGAAAATTCATCCTGATATATACACAGATTTATGCTTTTCTTTTTATGTTATACTTCAATAAAAGTTTATTAAAAAAAAAAACTATCTTATTTCATGTTGAAAATTTTTACAGTGAAAACCCACACATCCATGAACTGCATTCTACCATTAAATTACTATACTTTCTTTTCATATCTATGCATCATTTTCCCCATCTTTTGATTCATCTTATTTTTATGCACATCAAAGTAAAATGCAGAAACTAGTATAAATCCCTGAATACTCTAGCATTAATTGGAGTTCAGTATTAATTTAGAAATGTTTTCTTTTGAAGAGATATTTACAAACATAAAAATGCAATCTTAAGTGTATAATTAATTAATTTGTTATTATTAATGCATACACTTGTGCAAGCCAAAGACATATCAAGACATAGAATATTACCCTCTCACGAGGAAGTTCCCTTATGCCTCATCCTAGTCAATCCTCTCCTTTTCCCCTATCCCTAGAAATCCTCTGATGTGCTGTCTCACAATAGATTAGATTTGTCAGTTTTAGAGTTTCATATCAAAGAAAACCTACTCATTTTTATCTGTATTCTTTCTTTTCGCACATTTCTTTGTGAATCATTTGTAATTGAATCCACACTGTATTCCTTTTTTTGCTGTGTAGTATTCCATTGTATGAATATATCAGTTTGTTTTCCATTTTCCTATAGATGAACACTTGGTCTGTGTGTTGGTTTGAAGCTGTATGTACCCCAGAGAAACATGTTCATAAACTTAATCCATCCATGTGTGTGTGAACCCATTGTAAGTAGGACCTTTTGATAGGGTTACTTCAGTTAAGATGTGTACCTCCTTAACTATGATGTATCTTAATCCTGTTACTGGAGTCCTCTAATACAATGAAATTCATATAGGCTATCCAATTTATCCAACATATTTATTGCAAAGACCAGCATTTCCTACTGCTTCGCTGTGCAACATTTATAAATAACCACTGGATATGGCTACTCAAATGCTTATAAGAGGCACAGCTCTAGGTGAGTGTTTTTGAGACCTTAACAGAGTTTTGTGATATTAAAAGTTATAATGATGTTGTCTGGTTGTTCCTAAATATGCTGGATACAGTTATATGAGAAAGGGATCAGCTGAAGGCTTCAATTTTGCAACTTAAAGTGCTGCATGAAGGACGTGAAAGTTTCTATGTATTCCCTGAAAGAAAATTTTATTTCATGGAGACACAGATTTAAGATTCCCAAAAACCAGACCCAGAGCCGCATTGTGCAAGTGGTTGAATTACAATGTAAACTGAATTCTCAACCTTGCAGGGTGTCTCCTGTTAAAGTGACAGCATTGATGGGAAAAGAACAGTATCCTGAAATTTGGAATGGGGATATATGGGTTGATAATGATGGTGGTGGGGCCATTGAAACTCTAAATTCTGCTGAGTCTTTGCCAGATAAACTTGTAATGGTCTGCCCTGAGGAATCTGCCATCAGACATCCACCTAAAGAGAATAACCCTGCTGTGTCTGATAAACCTGTGGCCACCTCCCTTGAACAAACAGTCATTAATCCTCTGTAGGAAGAGACTAATCCTATTTCACCAGACGAAACTACAAAGGAATGCTTAGAGGTAATTTGCTTGTAAGACACTTCTAATACTTCTCATGACTCACCCTTTTGACTCCTCTTTACTTCTTTACTTCCAAATCTATTAAAGTTCCAACAAGCCCCAAAAGGTGAGGTACAAAGTGTGACCTATGCAGAGGTACATTATACTTCAAAAGTCCTTCATGAGTTTTCCAATTCATATAGACAGAAATCAGGGGAATATGTGTGAGAATGGATATTAAGGGTGTGGGAGGTGGGAGGAATATAAATTTGGATCAGGCTGAATTTATTGATATGGGCCCACTAACCAGACATTCTGGATTCAATATTGTAGTTCATGGGGTTAGAAAGGGTTCTAACAATTTGTTTGGGTGGTTGGCTGAAACATGGACCAAAAGGTGGCTGACATTACCTGAGGTCAAACTGCCAGAACTGCTATGGTATAATGGTTATAAAGGATCCAAAGACTTAGACAGATTGGAATGTTGGAGTCGATTTGTCGTGTATGACATGCTCACCCACACCAGGAATGTCCACAAGACACACTCCATTGTCCCTGAAGGTCTCTGCAGTTGTTCTCTCTGTAGGTCAAATATTACTGTGGGAAATGCTGTCTCTGAACTAAGGCCCTTAAACACAATGGACTGAGTGGATCCTAGATTGGCAGAAGCTAAGTGGAAGCACTTAATCACCAAAGACAAGGTGGGCATGGCTCCCATAATGGACAGCAGATTCAAAGCAACAATCAAAATAGTCTGATTTGCAGAGATCTATGGTGTTGGCTAGTAGATCATGGAGTACTAGAAGAAAAGTAGATTGGCAGTCTACTAAATACTTACTTGATATGTACAAGCAGAAGAGTTCTGGATCAAGTAAACAAAAGTATAACTTGGTTTACAAAAACAGAAAGTCATGACCACTTAATCAATTCCCAGACTTGAGACAGATTACAGACCCAGAGCCCCTTGAATGAGAGGAAGGACCCTGTTACACTGCCAAAATTTTATACTGCTAATCTTCCACCCAGCCTTCCCCAAAGAGACTTATGGCCTTTTATCAGGTTAACTGTTCAGTGGGGAGAAGGAAATGATCAGACATTTTGAGGATTATTAGACACTGGCTCAGAAGTTACATTAATTCCAGGAGACATTACTGCAGTCCACCAGTCTGAGTAGGGGCTTATGGAGTTCAAGTGGCCCATGGAGTTTTAGTTCAGGCTCACTCACAGTGGGTCCAGTGGGTCCCTGGGTCCATTCTGTTGTTATTTCCCCAGTTTCAGAATGCAAAATTTAATAGACATACTCAACAACTGGCAGAATCCCCACATTGGTTGCCTGATTTCTGGAGTGAAGGCTATAATGGTAGGAAAGGCCAAGTGGAAGCAACTAGAACAGACCCTACCTAAGAAAATAGTAAATCAGAAGCAATACCAGATTCCTGGATGGATTGCAGAGATTAGTGCTACCATGAAAGACTTTAAGGATGTAGGAGTGATGATTCCCACTACATCCCCATTCAGCTCTCCTCTTTGGTCTGAGCATAAAACAGATGGATTTTGGACAATGAAAGTGGATTATTGTAAACTTAACCAGGTGGTGACTCCAGTTGCAGCTGCTGTCCCAGATGTGGTATCATTGCTTGAGCAAATCAACACATCTGCTAGTGCCTGGTATGCAGTTGTTATCTGGCAAATGTTTTTTTTCTCAATTGCCATTAGTATGGACCACCAGAAACAGTTTGCTTTCAGCTGTCAAGGCTGGCAACATACCTTCACTGTCATACTTCAGGGGAATATCAACTCTCCAGCCTTATTTCATAATATTGTCTGTAGGGATCTTGATCATCTCTCCCTCCCACAAGACATCACACTGGTCCATTATATTGATTATACCATGCAGATTGCACTTATTGAGCAAGGAGTAGCAACTAGTTTAGACTTATTGGTAAGGCATTTCCATGTCAGGGGATTGGCAATAAATTGAATAAAAATATAGGGGCCTTCCAGCTCAGTGAAATTTCTAGGTGTCCAGGGGTGTGGGGCATATCTAGATATCCCTTCTAAGGTGAAGGATAAGCTGTTGCTTCTGGCACCTCCTTTGCCCCCAAAGTAAGCACTATTCCTAGTTTGCCTGTTTGTATTTTGGAGAAAACATGTTCCTCATTTGGATGTGCTACTCTGACCCATTTACTGATGACCACAAATCTGCTAGTTTTGAGTGGGGACCAGAACAAGAGGAGACTTTGCAACAGGTCCAGGCTACTGTGCAAGCTAAACTGCCACTTGGGTCTTGTGATCCAGCAGATACAATCATGCTGGAATTGTCAGTGGCAAACAGAGATGCTATCTGGGGCCTTTGGCAAGCCCCTATAAGAGAATCACATTTCAGACCCTTAGGATTTTGGAGCAAAGCTCTGCCATCCTCTGCAGGTAATTAGCTGTTTCGTCTTTTGAGAAACAGCTTTTAGCCTGCTACTGGGTCTTAGTAGAGACTTAACACTTAACCATAAGCCACCAAGTTACCATGAAATCTGAGCTGCCTATCGTGAGCTCTGTGTTGTCTGATCTGCTGACCATAAAGTTGGGCATGCACAGTAGCACTCCATCATAAAATGAAAGTGTTATATATGAAATAGGGCTCAAGTTGGTCCTCAAGGTACAAGTAAGTTACATGAAGAAATGGCCCAAATGCCCATAACCCCCACTCCTTCCACATTACCTTCTCTTTCCCAGCCCATGCGAAAGCTATGGCCTCTTGGAGAGTTCCTTACAATCAGTTGACGGAGGAAGAGAAAATTTGAGCCTGGTTTACAGATACAGCATATCTGCATGATATGCTGGTATCACCTGAAAGTGGACATCTACAGCACTATAGATTTTTTTCTGGGATGTCCCTGAAGGACAGTAGTGAGAAGAAATCCTCCCAGTGGGTGAAACTTTGAGCAGTGTACTTGATTGTTCATTTTGCTTGGGAAGAGAAATGGCCAAAAGTGAGTTTGAGTACTGATTCATTGGCTGTTGTCAATGGTTTGGCTGGATGGTCAGGGACTTGGAAGGAACAGGATTGGAAAACTGGTGACAAAGAGGTCTGGGGAAGAAGTATGTGGATAGACCCTTCTGAGTGGGCAAAAAACATGAAGATGTTTGTGTCCCACATTAATGCTACCAGATGGTGACTTCAGCAAAGGAAGATTTTAATAATCAAGTGAATAAGATGACCTGTTCTGTGTATACCAGTCACCCTCTTTTCCTGGCCTCTCCTGTCATTGCCCAATGATCAAAGTGGCCATGGTGGTAGGTATGGTGGTTATGCTTGGGATCAACAAATGCACTTTCTCTTACAAAGGCAAACCTGGCTACAGCCACTGTTCAGTGCTCAATCTGCCAGCAGCAGAGACTCACTTTCATCCCCTATATGGCACCATTCCTGAGGTGATCAACCTGCTACCTGATGGAAGGTCAATCATATTGGACTACTATTATCATGCAAGGGGTAGCAATTTGTTCTAAATGGAATAGACACATACTCCGGATATGGGTTTACCTTCCCTGCACACAATGCGTCTGCCAAAATTACCATCTGTGGACTTACTTATCCACCATCATGATATTCCACACAGCATTGCTTCTGATCAAAGAACCTGCTTCACAGCAAATGATGTGTGGTAATGGGCACATGCTCATGGAATTCACTGGTCTAAACATGTTCCCCATCATCCTGAAGCAGTTGGATTAATAGAACAGTGGAATTGCCTTTTGAGACTCAATTATGTTGCCAACTAGGTGGCAATACCTTGCAGGCCTGGGACAATGTTTTACATGAGGCTTTCTATGTTCGAAATCATCATCCACTCTGGTGCTGTTTCTCCCCACAGGATTCATGGACCTAGAAAACAAAGGGTTGAAATAGGAGTGGCACCACTCACTATTACCCCTTGTGATTCACTAGAAAAATTTTTGCTTCCTGTCTCTGCAACCTTAAGCTCTTCTGGTCTACAAGGCTTAATTCCAAATGGAGGAGAGCTTCCATCAGGAGTTACAAAAAGGATTCCATTGAACTGGAATTTAAGACTGCCACCTGGCCACTTTGATCTACTCATGCTTCTGAATCAACAGGGAAATAAGAGAATTACTGTACTGGCTGGTGTGATTGATCATGATTATCAGGGGGAAATAGGAATGCAACTACACAATGGAGATAATGAAGAGTTTGTCTGGAATATGGGAGATCCCCTAGGGCATCTCATAATACTACCTTACCTTGTGATTAAAGTAAATGGAAAACTGCAGCAACCAGGCAAGGCTAACAATGGCCCAGAATCTTTAGGAATGAAGGTTAGTTTACCTCACTAAGCAAAGAACCATGGTCAGCTGAGGTTCTAGCTGAGGGTAAAGGGTACATGGAATGGGTTGGGGAAGAAGGTAGTGATAAATATGAGCTATAGCATGACCAGTTACAGTAACAAGGACTGTAATTGTCGTGAATCTTTCTTTCTTGTTTTGTTATGAGCGTATTTGTATATGAACATAAAGCAAACGTCTATGTTTTCTTCCTTATCTTATCCGTTTATCATATGACATGAATTGTATTAGTTTAATGTCATAATATTTAAGTCATAGGATATCAAGTTTGAGAATGGATATTACCCAAGGACTTGCACCTTATTTTGGAGAGATTTAGTGCATTTCCTGTTGTATACATGACCTTAAAATATTGTTAGGTGAAAAATATTACTGCTACTGGTTTTTGCTTTTTTAGAAAATGAGTATGGTTTAAGGTGTTATGTATGTTTGCCAAGTTGACCAGGGGTGGACTATGATAGTTAGGCTGATATGTCAATTTGGCCATGTAATTGTGACCAGTTGTTTGGTTAAGCAAGCGTGGCCTGATTGTTACTGTGAGGACATTTTGTGAACTTAAATCATCAGTAAGTTGATTGCATCTATGGTTGATTACATCTACAGTCAACTTCAGCGATGAAAGACATATCGTCCAATCAGTAGAAGTCTTTAAAGAAGAAGTGATTATCTCAGCAGTCAAAAGAGAGAATTTTCATCTCTACTTCTGCTAGCCAGCTTCTCCAGAACAATTCATCAAAAACCTTCAACATTCCCAGCTTCCAGGCTGCCCTACAGAATTTGAACTTGTGCATACCCACAGTTGAGTAAGAGAATTTTTATAAAATCTCATAATATTCCCAGATATCTCCTATTAATTCTGTTTCCCTAGAGAACCCTGAACAATACATTTGCCATGTGACAAAGGAACCAAAGTTTCACGGCAGCCAGCCCCAGAACACCAGTATTTGGGGAGAAAGCATTGCCTTGATGATACCTTGATTTGAACTTTTTTAAAGGCTCAGAACCATAAGCTAATAAATTCCCATTCTTTAAGCCTAACCATTTCATGGTATTTGCTTGAGCAGCTTAGGAAACTAAAAGTTTGTTTCTAGTTTTTTATTGTTATGAATAAAACTGCTATGAAAACTATTGTGCAAGTATTTGTGTGAAAATGTTTCTATTTCTCTTTAGAAAATACCTTGAGTAGTATTACCAGGTTATGAAGAAGATGTATATTTAGTTTTGTACAAACATGTGGTTTTAATTTATATTTCCTCAATTCTGGAAATGAAATACTTTCTCATGTGAAATAATCAACCATCTTTATGGATATATTATATATAAGTGATAAGAAATCATCGAAATTAAAAACAACCAAAAAAAAAAAAAAAGAAATCCAGCATTTATTCTTTTTTCCTTCAGATATATAGAGAAATAAATATGTGGTGAATTAATCATTTTAAGTGCAAGAAAATAAAATGTTAAGAAGAGAATAAAAATTGTAATTCCATTCAATTTGAGTAAAGAATTAAAAATATAACAAAACAAAAATTCCTTGTGGTATGGAGTTAGACAATTTAATTGTTTTATTATACATTTCCTACCTTCCTTTTTATTTTTTAAAAATTTCTTAACTAAATTACATGTCAATTTCATTTTGAGAGTCTGTTTCCTGAAATGTTTCTCACAAAATATCTGTGATCCTACACGATCCCAAATGACATCATAATATATTAATTATCAAATTAAAGGGTAGTGTTAACATGTCCACTAATGATCTCTTCTTATTGGTCTACTCACAAAAGATGGTTCATGCTGTTTGAAAGCTTTCTATTTACTTCAAAGGAGAGAAGAAATGTAAAGCCCACTAGAAAATAAAGCAATACAGATATTTATATAATTTTACTGTCAACAAATGATATGAACAATCTAAACATATCCAAATAGCAATTCACCAAGACAAAATAGTCACTTTGTTCCTTCTTCTAGATTATCTTTATTTCTCAATGATTTTAGGTCATGTACCTACCTGGAAATATCTTTTTAGTGCCAAAGATGATTTTAATGCAATAGAAATAGCATTGCTAATTTTCCTTCTTGGGTTTCAAAGATTTTTTAGAGTCTACCTCAATTTTCACTAGTAAGTAGTCTCAGCAAACAACAAATTCCATATAAATTCATTCACTGTTAATTAAGGTTTTCCTTGTATGCAAATGACTATTTTTTATATTACCTTAAACAAATGCATTATTAAATATATCCTTGATTCAGAAACTATACCAATTAATCAATTATGAATATATTTGCATGTGTATGTCTATGATGTGTATATATTTGTTAATTCACCCATTCATCAAATATTTATTTAACAGCAACCTTAATAAATAATGGGAACTATACACACAAATCTTAAGTGATTTATGGTTTATACAACTTTAAATTCCAAAATGGAAATGCCAGGTTGTCTTCTCTGACAAACTAACATCTAAACTTAATAGACAAACAGTTGATTTGTGTACTTCTGGCCTCTTCTACCTCTGAACTAACTCTAGAGCTGTCTAGATTTTTCTTACAGATATCCAGTTCTATAGAGTATTGAAGAGTGTGGCAATCTATCTTTTGACATAAGCTAGAACTATAGAGAAAACATATAGGCAATTTGGTACAATTTCTTAATGTCTGAATATTTTCTCACCATCTGCTTTAGATGATCTAATGTAGCACATGAGATTAAAACTGGAGAGTAAGCTTCTTAAGGGAAAAATCTAACGTTTTCTTGGACTTTATCCAAATTCATTGTAAAGCAAGAGAATTGAAGATATTTGGTAAATGTCTTTTTAAAAGAGTGAAAGAATGATCTCTAAATTCCTCTCCAACTCTGAATTTTTGGCACACAAAGAAAATTTTAACCAGAAATATTTCTATTTGTATACTAACAATTTTTAAAAACTCATTGGAGTTTTATTTGTTCATTCAAATAAAGTAAAATGGAGAATTTCTTCAAAGTATACCAATAATAGTTTTATGTCAAGTATCTTGATAATTTTGCCACTACTAGAATCATTTATCTTTCATTCAGTAAATATGGTTCTGATAGGTAACAATGTGTTGAAAGGCCATTGGAGGATAGGATTTCTGAAATATAAATGATTTGGCACTTTTTATTGAGGATTGTATTTCTGGGCATTTTTTGACAGAAATATCCATATGATTCTATTCTCTTCTTCCTATCTTATATGTAGACAATTTAAAAATATATTAACCAGCAAAACAACTGAGATATTTTTCGCTACAAATTAGAAATAAAGACCATCTTTATTTCCTGTGAAGTTCTTAATACCTGTGAAGTTTTTCTGTGAAGTTCTTAATACCATTCCATATATTGATTACAGAACATTGACAACTCTTTGAACTCCATAAGTTGTAAATAGCCTTAGGCATAACCTAATTCATTATTCCTCAAAATGTGGTCCACAGAATATCTACTTTAGGATCACCTTAGTATTTGTTATAAGTAAAGATTCCTGGGCTCCAATTCAGGCTTCATAAATCAGAATCTTACGAAACTTTTTAGTGGCAATTCTAGGAATATAATTTAGGTCTACTAACTCTTGGTATTATGTTTTAGCCTTTGCACTTGACTTAAACTCTACATATTTTATGGTACAAATCTTAAAACTTGTCAAT
>JAQZBX010063320.1:0-16715 GCA_029593785.1 Cabassous unicinctus | reverse complement strand
TGGTTTGTTGTGTCTTTCATTGTCTTTCTTCTGTGTCTCTCTCTTTTTTTTTTTTTCATCATCTTGTTGCTTCAGCTCTCCACGCAGACCAGCTTGCCTTCACCAGGAGGCCCCGGGAACCGAACCAGACGGGAGCCCAATTGCTTGAGCCACATCTGCTTCCCTGTATATATATTTTTAATTATGGTGGTAACATACAACACAAAATTTCCTATTTTAACCACTTCTCTATGTATAATTCAGTGATATTAGTTTTATTCCCAATATTGTGCCACCATTACCACCATCTATTACCAAAACCTTTTCATCACCCCATACAAAAACTGTGCCCCTTAAGTGATAGCTCCTTAAACCTTCCTCCCACAGCCTCTGGTAACCTCGAATCTACTTTCTGTCTCTATGAATTTGCTTATTCTAGATACTTCATGTCTCAGTTTGCTAAAAAGCTGCTGGGAACAATATACCAGAAATGAGTTGACATTTATAATGGCAATTTATTAGGTTAAAAGCTTACCGTTCTGAGGCTCTGAAAATGTCCAAACCTAGGCATCATCAGTGATGCTGTCTCACGAAAGATGGCAATCCTGGACTTCTGCCACATGGCAAGACACAATGGCGGCTTTGCCAGTCTGGGTCTCTGCTTTCTCCTCCAGGCTTACTTCTTCCCTGAGCTCAGCTGTGGGCAATCAGGCATATGGCTCATCTCTCTCAGCTTCTTAGGGTTTCTCTGTCTCTGCAGCTTTTTCTCTGTGTGTCCATGCTCTCAGCTCTCTGTTTATAAAGGATTCCAGCAAGAGGACCAAGACCCACCCTGGGTCATGCCTCACTGAAGCAATCCAATCAAAGTCCCCCCCAGCTGAATCCAATGCAATCAAAGGGTCCCATACCCACAGGAATGCATTAGCTCCAAGAACATAATCTTTTCTGGGGTGCACAAAAAGCTTCAAACTGTCACACATCTTATAAGTGGAGTGATGTCTTCTAGGTTCATCCACATTGTAGCACGTATCAGAATTTTATTCCCTTTTACATCTGAATAATATTCCACCTTATAGATTGCCACATTTTGTTTATCCATTCATCTGTTGATAAAAACTTGGATTGCTTCCACCTTTTGGCCATTGTGCTCAAGGCTGCCATGGACATTGGTGTCATGCATTTTTGTGTTTAAAATATGAGTCAACTGGTCACTCTACCAAAGCTCTTTTTGTGAAAACAAACTAGTCCCCCAACATCTGTGTGCACACATGGCCAGCTGTGAGTCGTTGTTCTAGCAGAGTCTGCACTAACATTTAGCTGTGTCTCCTTCCCCAAAACAGCTGAGGCGAACGATGATCATGAAACTTGGCTTTCATTAGCCACCCTGTGGTTGTCATTTTTGCTATTGTTTAGCCTTGAGACAGCACAGTCCCTGTCACAAAGTAGGTCTTCAACCCATTAACAGGCTTTTTTTTCCCATCTCTACAAATTTATCTGTATTTACATTAAAAAAAAAATTTATATATATATATATAGAGAGAGAGAGAGAGAGAAGCTGTGAGTTAACAACACAATTATGCATACCATACAGGAGTCCCATACATGCCCCCCATCCCCCCACCTTACATTGCTGGGACACATTTGTTACAAATGATGAAAGAACATAGTCATAATATTACTGTTATCTATAGTCCACACAGTTTTGAGCGAAATGATGGCAGAACATGAGCCAGGAGCCTGCGCTGGCATCGCATCTCATCCTGCCCTTGCTCTTACAGTAACCGACATCTCACTCCCTCTCTAGATGATGTTTGAAGAGTTTGAACTTTTATCCCGTATTTGATTCCCACGGCAGCCTCTTCAGGGTAGAAGCTGTCCTCCTCATTTCCCTGATGAGAGCCTTGAGTTCAGAGAGGTTTGCAGAGCTCTAAATCTTAAAGCCCCTTTCCCTGCCCCATCTGCTTCCAAACATGCCCTTGGCTATGTTCCTTATCTATGCTACGCCCCAGCTCTCCCTGCTAACCTTGTGGTGTGGGGTTAGGTTATTTTCCTAGGTATGGATTATTTAAGAATTTAGTAATCCTGGGGATAATAAAGCCTTTTAGTTCCTCTTCTCCGATATGTCCATTAAATTATTTTAGACCCTGACCAGTGTAGCTTCCAGGTACAGGAATATTTTGGTTCTCCAGAGGGAAACCAACTCTACTGTTTATGCCAAGTCACGGCACAGGCCCCGAGAGCAGCAAAATATGTTTTGCTCAAAGAGTAATGATAGGGTGGCCCCTCCCTGCACTTCACTGGCTTCAACCTAATGACAAGGCAGCTGCTGGCCATTCCTGTCTCCCCGGTTTTACGGCTCTTCTCTAGGTTCCCGTCTCCAAACCAGAGCAGGGATTCTGGAGTTTAAAAAAAACTGGCAGTGATGGGAAGTGGTGCCCTAAGTCATGTTCCCCTTTGGAGGCGTCTTGGCATTGAACCAGGAAGCAGGCAGCACTCGGCTGATTGGCTCCTTCTGCAGAGTTCTTCCAAACACACCCCCTCTGCGTGCAAATGGGCTTTCTAGCTAATGCAGACCTAATTCCACAAGGAGAAGGGAAAAAGAGGCTAGCAGAGTCTTCTGGAATAATGGAGGCTGGGCCTTCCTAGGAGGCCTCAGAAGGGCACTGGTGATACTTTTCTGATAACTGTGGTGGCCTAGAAATGAACTCTCCACCTACCATCCATTTCTCGATGATATGAAAGAAACGATAAAGAGCTGGGCAAGGCAGGAAGATGCTGAGAAGTTCTGTCTTACGGACTCCCCTCGAAAAGCCTCGAGGGCAGGCAGGCCCTGTTCTTGTCACCTTCATATCCTAAACAACCTAGAAAGCAGTTGTAAACCTTCTGTGAGGGGAAATCATTCAGCAGATATTTATTGAGCATCTACTATATATTCCAGGCACTGTATTGGTGGTGTTAGGTTAAAATGTGAATAAGATACAATTGCTACCCTCAAAGTGCTTCTAGACGGAGAGACAGATATTGTGTGCATTTGTTTGTGTTCTATTGCTGCAAAATAAATTACCACAAAGTTAGTGCTTAAAACAACACCCATTTAGTTCTGTAGGTCAGAAGTCCAGGAGGGTTCTCTGTTTAGGGTCTCAGAAGGTCGAAGTCAAGGTGTCCGCCAGGCTGGGCTCTTGGCTGGAGGCTCAGGGAAGAATCCACTTCCAAACTCATTCAGGTTGTTGGCAGAATTCAGTTCAGAGGACCCCATATTCTTGCTGTCTGTTGGCTGGGAACTGCTCTTAGCACCCAGAGGCCACCCTTGGGTCCTTCCATGTGCCCCCTCTTTGTCAGTAACAGAACCCCCTATCCTCTCACACCTCCTATATGACTTCCTCTTCTGCCACCAGCCAGGGCAAACTCTGCTTTTAAAGGACCCATGTGGTTAGGTTAGGCCCTACCGGATAAACTGCCTATCTTAAAGTCAACAGATTAATAACCTTAATTACATCAGCAAAATCCCTTTTGCCTTGTAATGTAACATAATCACGGGTACTCCCCATGGTGAAGGTTATGGGTGCCATCTTGGAATTCTGCATACCTCACTATGGAAACAAATGCTTGTGGTTGTCCTAGTGGTGCTGAGTACCATGAAAAAGTAAAGCAGGCAAGGGGATGTGTGATTGGATGGGTGGGCGAGGGGCCTACTCCAGACCTCTCCTTTGCCAGTCCCTCCTGGTTCGGTCTCTAAATATTTAGGCCTGTGTCTTCTCTAACGTCACCTTCCTTGGTGGCCTCCAGCCTTGGTGAAGCAGGCTAGATAGGGAATCAATAGACGGATCTGGAACCTGGCAGAAAAACCGCCGCCATTGAACACGTGTCCTCCAATAACCCCAAAACGCCTGCTGGAAGACCCTCACGAGATTCTCCCATTCGGAATGAGATTTCCTCCAGAAGTCAGGAGAAGCCCCAGATATTCTCCCGGGGCCTTAACATTGGGCCCTCCCATGGGATTGATGGGTGGGGTAATCAATCAAAACAGCAAACAGCTGGGACTCCTCCCATGTCATTAGCAAAGGGGCGGAATAATTAATAGTTTAAAAAGCAAGCACAAAGGCCTTTTGCTCTCTCTTGCCTTTTGACCCGTTCCTGCCTTGTGCGCTCTGCTCTTGCCGTTTTTTCCCTACCATGATGGCCACCCAAGTAAAACCTGGGCATTTATAATCTATTATGGGCAATTGTAGTCTATAAATCAGCCTTCTTTATCACTCTTCAGCCCCTTCCTCTCTCTGGAACCCATGATCTGTTATTTCCTCCCATTTCTCTTCCCTCGCTACCTTAATAAATTACTGGCCTAATCAACGTGGCATGCTCTTGAAATTCATTTCTTGCAGTTTAGCCAAAGACCTAGACAAAATCCGGCTACATTGATTCTCAGACCGTCTCTGCACATGTCAACCTCCAGCCCACACCCTGTTGCAATGACTCCTTGCCACTTCTACGTGGAAGCCTAACAGGCACCTCAAACTTTGCACAGCCCCAGACCAAGCAAACCCAACTCTTAATTTTCCTTCCATGTTCATAACGGTGCCATTATCCACCTAGCTGCTCAAGCGACTAGGAGCTATGCTCATTCTCTTTCCCTCCCACCTGATTCCAATTCATCCCGAAGTCCAGCCACCTTGACCTGCCAACATGTACTGTCCTGTCTTGTCACCATCTCTGCCATGGTCTTAGTCCAGTCTTTTGCCACCTGTTGCCTGGACTATATATAGCAGCTTCCTCTCTGGTCTTCCTCATTCAAGTCCTTCGCAAAATAACCTTTTTAAGAACCAGTTTTATTGAGATACAATTCAGATACCATCACAACTTGCCCATTTGAAGTATACAGTTCAGTGGTTTTTAGTAAATTCACAGATTTGTACAACCATCACATCAATCTAATTTTAGAACATTTTCATTGCTCCCCAAACAGTCATTCCCCAAACTCCTAACCCCCAAACACTGGCACTCATTAATGTATTTTCTGTCTCTAAAGTTGCAAGGTTCATCCATGGTGTCACATGTTGTACCAGTACGTCGTTCCTTTTTATTGCCAAATAGTATTCCGTTGTATGGATAGAGCCCATTTTATCCATCTATCATTCAAGATTTCCTTTTTAATCCTCAGAATTCCCTGCCTGGTTTGGAACCCAGGAACAAACGTTGGCCAGTGTGCAACCAGATAGGCACATATATCACTACCTCCTGCCCCCTCCCTCAGCCTGAAGCATCTTTTCCTCCCTCCCCCAGTCTCTGGAGAGCTGGAAGGAAGGATTCCTTTGCATCTAAGAACTGTTCATTAGCATTTGTGAGAATTTGTGTGAATAACAACACCCCGGTTGACTCTGGTGACCCAGGGGAGGGGATGGATTTCTGGTGAAGGAACTCCTGCTCTGTGCTCTGCCCACCTGGGGACTAGCAGGTGGACTAGCAGGAAAGTCTATGTGGGGGAATCTCCAAGGGTGTGACATGCTTGTGGAGGGGGCCCACTCACATTTGAACCGTGCCTTCATTCAACAAGTACCTACTGAGCACTTGCTACGTCCAGGCGTTTGGGATACAACAGTTAACAAACCACTATATTAAGCGGAGAAAAATAATGCAGGCCAAGGAGGCTAGGCGATCGAGAGTGGGGCAGGAATTACAGAGCCTCTGCTGGCCGTTTGAGGGCAAAATTGCATTCTGTCTTGAGACAGGTGCTTAGATGTACAGATGCATAGAGATATGCAGCCTTTTCCATCTTTCTCTTAGCCACCCGCACTCCTGGTTACCACCAAGAGTTGAGACGCTCATCGGGAGCGTTTCTCCAGGATCGGATGAGACCGGATGGGGGCTCTCGGTTGAATCAGCTCTCCAGGAAGGGGCAGCCTCTGGGTGGATAATCTCAGCCGGTTTGGGTTGTTGTTAAGGAAACACCTCCAGGCCAGAGGAGCTCTTCGGGCTGGCCGGTGAGGTCCACCTCCTTGGATCCTGGGTGACTAAACTCCAGCTCGGGTACGGGTGGGAAAACAATACTAATAGTAAAAATAACTCCCGCTCCGGGACCTTCTGGAAGCCGTCCACGGCCATTCTCAACGACTTGGCCACGGCCACCCGGCTGGGACCTTTTGCGGGCTCGACCCCCGCTCGCCCCGTGACTCCTTCGGCTGAGCAAACGCCCGGGATGGGGCCGGGGTACCCCGCATCGGGGCGCCCCCGGGCCCACCCCGGGCCTCGAGGCCCCGGGGCAGCCCCGAGGCCGGCGGCGGGGCCCCGGCGCCCGGGCGGGGGGCGCGGCGGCGGGGCGGGCGGCGGCGGCGGGCGGGCCGCTCCCTGCTCCGCCTCCCCGCTCCGCCCTCCCGTCCCCGCTCCGCCCCCGGCTCGGCGCCCGCCCGCCCGCTCTCCTCGCTCGCTCACTCTCGGGCCCCCCATGCGGATGTGACATTTCACGCCGCCGCCATTTTGAGAGCGAGCCGAGCCGAGTCGCCGGGCGCCGCGTCCGCTGCCGGAGCCCAGACGACGACGCCAAGGAGGCGGAGGCCGCAGCGCCCCGAGCGCGGCCGGCCCGTCGCCCTCCCGCGCCGCCGCCGCCGCCCCCGCCGGCCCCCGGCCCCGCAGGCCCGCCGCGGCCGGCCAGGCCTCCCGCCCGCCGCGCCCGGCCCGAGGCGGGGCTGACTCCGCGGCCCCCGCCCGGCCGCCCTCCGCCCCCGGCCGGCCCGCGGCCCCGCAGCCCCGGCCTCGGCGGCGGGAGGCGGGCCCCGCGGCGGCGGCGGCGGCGGCGGCCGCAGCCAGCGACGAGGCCGCCCGGCCCGGCCCGCCGGCCGCCCGCCCGCCTCGGCGCCGAGATTGGGCGAATCGCGAGCAAGTACGTGCGCGTCTCCCTGCCGCCGCCGCCGCCGCCGCCCGCCGCGGGCCGCCCCGGGGCCGCCGCCGCCGACGACGCGCGGGAGGAGGAGGAGGAGGCCGCCCCGCCGCCGCCGCCGCCGCCGCCGCCCCGGCTCGCCGCCGCCCGCCCGCCGGGCCCGCAGCCCCGGCCCCCGGCCGCAGGCGAGGCCCAGGCCGCGGCCGACATGAACCACCAGCAGCAGCAGCAGCAGCAGCAGAAAGCGGGCGAGCAGCAGCTGAGCGAGCCCGAGGACATGGAGATGGAAGGTGAGGCCCGCGGGCCGGGCGGCGGCGGGGCCGGGGGGCGCCTTTCATTGTGCCGGGGGGAGCCGCGGGAGCCACGCGCGGGGCTCGCCATCTTTAAGCAGGCCCCGGGCGGCCGCCGGGCCGCGGCCTGGCCGCCCCGGCTCCGGCCCGGGCTGCACCGTCATGCCGGGCCCCCTGGCCCGGCTCATTGTCCGGCCCCGGCGCTCGGCCTCCCGGCACAAAGCGCCCGGAGCCCGGGCCGCGCGAGGGGCCCCGCAGCGGAAGGCCGGAGCGGCAAATGAGGGCGCTCGGGCCGCAGAGGGAGGAAGGCGCTCTCTCGCTCCTGCCGGCAGCCCCGCCGCCGGGGTTGGAAGCCGGGCCCCGGGGACCGTCCCCTGTTCTCGGGCGTCTCTGGGGCCCGTCTCTCTTGGCCTGGTTCCGGCAGGGGAGCGGGGGAAACCCGAGACCTCCTCGGCCTCAGGGCTCGCCCACACCTGCCTCTGCGCGCTCCCCCGGAGAGCCCCCGGTGGCGTCGAAGTGTTCCCCCGGCTCGCTCTGGAACAGCACTTCTTAGCGTCGGGCTGCATTTGGAAGCAGCAGCCCTTAGACTGGCCCGGAGTCCTGCCCTCGGCTCGCTGCCTTTCGGAATTACCTGTTTTGCGGGGAGTTGGGGACCTGACTGTAGGTGCCATAGTCAGCTTCCGGCCAGGTGTGTGTTTGAAACTGCGTGAAAAGCCCCGCCACACATGGCTGCCTACGTGAGAATCAAACCTGACACTAAAGGTAGCACAATTTTCTTCCCATGAGGCGGAAATTTTCTAGGGTACTGTATTTTGAGTTTGAGACGGAGTCTTGGTTAGAAACGTTTGCTTTAAGACCACTCTTAAGGAAAGGGTCTCTGACTTAACATAGGTCCAGCAGAGTTGGCATTTCTCTCTTTCTCATGACCCAGAGGACTTAAATAGTTTCACTCCTTAAGTTGAGGGATCAGACTAGCAGAAGGACATTGAATATTTTGGGCTAGTTTTGCTTTTTAGCATGCGATGTTGGGTTGCATCAATGAATGGAGGCACGAAGTGAGCGCATGTAAAGCAGAATTTGTCCTCTGGGTTGGCTACATGTGTGGGATGCTGCTCACTTGGTGGGGACACTCACCGTGAGTGACTTGCTCATGATAAGTGGATGGTCACTGAACAAAATGGCTTGCTGGGTTGCAAAAAGCAGTGTCCGAGATGCCTGCAGAAGCTGCGGGTACTTAGCGATGGCAGTAATGGGACAGAAGGGAAGCCATGCCAGGGACCAGCCCATCTATTTCCCTTGGCCCCAACAAAGCAGTAACTTCGTAGAGAGTCTGGCATGTGTGATTAAACCAAATAGCTGAAGGAATGCCTTGCTGAGAGAATTTTGGGTCTTTTAAGCCATGTTTTGCAACATGTCTGAAACATAAAACAAACTTTTCCGCTTCCTTTTCGGACAGCTCCAAAACAAGACCAAAATCCAGTAATATGAGCATATTGATACCACGTGCTTTTGAGCACTGATGGGAATTAATGAAATAAGGACATCGCTGCAGAGCTTGTTTCTGATCCAGAAATGTCTCTGGGAAAATAATTCATTTCTGCAAGTTTCAGGTCTTTTCTAAGGGACTGGAGAATGTTCAGGAGTCGCAAAAGAATTTAAGTTTTCTCCTCGGAATCCATGCCTGCTTTCAAGATTTTCTTTTCTTGTGAAGTTTTATTTTCCTATCAAAGTTTGCACTGGAAAAGTTATGCTGGTTCCTTAAATATAAGAAACTTTTTTTTTTTTTTCCTGAGTGGGCTTTTGTTCCAGATTCATTATCCAAAAGCTTCCTTGTCTTAGTAGGGCTTCCAGTGTTTGTACACAAGTAGCACACAGTGAGGCTCCATCCACAGGTGTGGTTTAAAAAGCTGCCTATGTCTTAGGCAGTTTATTTCAGCCTTTCTAAGCCTTCTCATTCTTAATGCGTGGTGTTTGGCAATACCTGCGGTACCTTAGCATCAGGAAGAGTGAAGGAATCCTTCCAGTTGAAAAGCCGTAAGGGTGGATTTTAGCGAATAACAACTCTGCTTGGCTTCATCTGCCGAGCTGTGAGTGGGATCCCGGGAGGAGCTAGTGGCTCCCACCTGTTCCCTGTATTTGCTTCGAATCAGCAGCTGGAAACTGTCAGGGCGCCGATCAGCTTGGGAAGTGGGGCGCATCCTGCCGGCTGCTCCTGGGCAGGGTGCTTTCAAAAATGAAGGTTGGGAGACTGGTTAGGTCGGTTGCCTTTCCCCTGTCAGTAGACCAGTGCTCGTTGCCTCTGCCTCTTGCCCCACTCTTGGGGTTGCATTTGCTTTTGACTAAACTCCGCACAGCCCTTGCATAGCCTTTGGAGAATAACAATGTCCCGGATTAGTTATTTTAAAAATGTCTTGTTCTCTGGCCGTTAGGAAAGTTATGAAGGGCAGAAAGGGGGAAGACGGGCGTGTTGGCAGTTTGTTGGGGTTGGGGCCACCTGCGCCCTGTAAGACTCGCATGGGGCAAGTTTGGAGGCAAAATGAAACTGTGGAGTTGGGTTGCCTCGTTGGGCCTGGCCAGGAATGCATTTGCTTGGCGTTTTATTTATTCACTGTCGGTGGCAACTGAGGCTGAGGGGCCGAAGGAGGGCCGTGCTCAAGGTCTCCCTGGCCTCTGAGTGCTTGGAGAGGTGATAATTTGGTCGGCATGTGCCCTTCCGAGTCAACAGGAAGTTTCCCCAAGTTCTGCTGGCTCGCACAAACGTAAATAGCCTGATGTTTGTTCCTGGTGCCATCTGCCCGTGTGAAGGGTCTCCTGGACCAGCTGGGGCAGTTCAAGTTTTGTAAGACACTCGGACCATTGCTGTCAGGACACCAGCTCTGAGCAAATCCCGGTCAATTGCAGTTTCTAAAGAGACTTGATAACTGACTTTGGTTTGAGGGTGGTGGTGGGTTTCTTTTCCTTCCAAACTTGGCTGAGTAAACCAAGTTTCAAGTTCCTGCTGAAGCATGTTTGGAAGTGGAAAATGGTTCTCTTGCACACCCAGATAAACTAAACTCGTACTGTTATTATATCTAAAATGTAAACTTCCTTATCGAGCAGTGCAGTATGTAGAAAGGTGAAAAATCAAATGTGAGCCTCTCAATTTTCCACATACATTGTCTTATATTGGCTTGGTTGGCAAAAGAGTGAATTCTTCGCAAAGCTACAAAGTGAACATCAACTCAGAGAACCCAAGTATAGAAGAAATTCCACCAAACCTAAGGAGCATCTGACTGGTGCGAGCTTGTCGGGTTTTAATGAGAAGAGGTTATTTCCCACAGCCATCAGCTCTGTTTCTTTCAGGCTGCTGCTTTTTTCCCCCTCTCTCTCTAATCAAATAAATGATTGCTACCAGCATATACAAGAAAAAACTGTACGTTCCTTCTTGGTTCGCTGTTTTTTTTGGGGGAGGGTTTGTTTCGTAAAGGAGGAAGGGGCCTCTGCGCTAACCTGGAGGTGGGCAGAGCCGGGCTAGCTGGCAGGATGGGCACTGGGCAGGCCTGAGTTTGAATCAGGTCTCGGCCGTTTACCAGCAGGGTGACCTGCAAGTGGCTGAAGCTCTTGGTGCCTCAGCTTCTGCAGCCTCAAAAAGGAGGTCACCCAGACCTGGCAGGGCTGTCATGAGGGTGAAGTGGCGAAGGACATGTGGGGTGCCAGGCACATGGCCTGGAGCATAGGTGTTAGGTAATTCGAGCTGTGGCAGTGGGAGAACCTCTGCAGCTGAGAAATGAGTGTATTTAGGTGAAGATTGAAACATGGCAGCTACGCCCAGGTGGCCCTGGTGAGATGACTCGCGCTGGTGAGCCGAAACGCCTTGCGTGATGCTATCCCAGTGTGCGTTAGGAAAAGCCATGAGCAGCCCCAGTTAAGCAGTGTTACTCAGGATTGTGGGTGTGATGGGCCTAAGTCGGTAGTTAAGGTTAAAGGTACCATTTTAAGAGAAAAATGCAAAGGAGACTCGGGGAGACTGTGGGCTTGGTGCATTGTGCTGGTGATGTTGAAGTTGGATCTGCTCCATGGTCTTCTCTGGTAAGAATTTTCTTGCTCTCCCATTAGTGTTAGAACATCTCCTGGTGAGTTTGTTGAAGTTGAGAATTGTGTGGTAGCAGGGAAGCCCGGTCATGGGCCTGGAGTCTGGGAACCTTGGGAGTCAGCCTTGAATTCTCTCTCGGTCCCTACATCCTGTTCCTGTTCCCCAGCCCTTTTGGGTTTTCCTAATCCAGGAACTTTGCAGCGACAGCCCTCTTACCCGCCGCTGCGTCCACCCTTCCTGAGTCCACGCGGCTCTGGAAACTGGCCGCCCACAGGCCTGCTTTGCCCTGCCCGGAGGGCCTCGGCGGCCTGTCTTCCCTGAGGATGCTGCGCTGGCCTCGGTCCTCATGTGGCTCCAGTGCGCACACACTCGTGGGGATGGGGTGCTGCTCTGGTTTCTGTGCACTTGAGTGCACCGCAGCCGCGTCCTCTTCTGGGACGCAAACAGGAAAGTGGCTTATAACCCCGTTCAGGTGCCACCTTTCCCCTCAACCTTTCTGGCCGCCATACTGGTGGTTTCCTTCCCAAGAGCCTTCTGGGGTCGCCAATGGTTTACCTGTCCTCCCTGTTGGCTCTGAAGAGGAATAGCCTTCGTTCCTTTTTTAAACTAACTTTGTGGGAGCTGCTCACCAGGAAACGCTTTCAGTGAATTCCGAGGCCAAACAGTAACATGGAGAGAGCCGGCTGGCGAGGTGGCAGGTGGACTAGAAAGGCAAAACCATAAACCAGTATTGCTTTGATAGCTGCTAATTCAGTTTTATTGCTTTTCACTTTGCTTCAAATGTTGTTTTTGATCCTTTGGGAAGGAAAAGCTGTTTTCCAGATAAGGACTTGATAGGCCTTCATAAATTACTGAAGGTTTCCTTTGAGTTTGTTTAAATTTTATTTTTTGTTATAGTGTTGGTTTCCATGGGTGGGTAGTGTGTAGCCTGTGTATTCTTGCTTAATATCCAAATTTTACTCTGGAGAACAGAGTTGTAACCAGGTATTTTTTGACGTGCCATGACAGAGTTAAATGTTAAATGTCACCTACTTCATAAACTTCTTGTTCTGAACTAATTTGGACTTATAAATGTTGGAGGAAGCAGGATTTTAAGTGTCATGCGTAGGCAAGAAAGTAAGTTATGCCATTTTTCTAGTGAGTTAACACATGCCTTGGTTAATGAGAAGTCAGACGTGAGAAGCAGGCCTACTTCTGAGGGTTGGTAATTTAAACTTTTCTTTGAAAGTTGGAAATGGGGTAATTAGGAAGTGTCTTGTGCAGGGAACAACATTGACCTGGGCAAGGGCAGACACTTCCAGAACATCATCGTGAGAGTGAGGTGAGCAAGAAGTGAACTGGGAAGGGGAGAGCCGCATCTCTGGGAGTAACCTACCCTGAGAAGCCTGTGTCGTTCGGGGGAGCAGAGCCGGGCCTCGCCGCCTGTGCGGAGTGTACACGGTGTAGCTGATTCAGTTCTTAGACCAACCTTGAGATGTGGGACCGCTGTTAGCAGGTGCCCAGGTGTCCTTTCAAGGTGCAGAAGGTCTCAATGAAAGGAGCTTTAACCCAATAAAAGTTTGAAACTTGGGAGGAGTGGGAGCGAGTGTGGTGTCTAAATCTCGAGGTAGAGCAGGGGGCTCCCTTGTGTGATGAGGCGAGTTCTATGGGATTTTCCTGTTTGGCATAAAATATTCAAAACCCAAGTCCCTCTTTTGATTCCATGCCAGTGGTTAAATTGGTTTTCCTGAACATCCTGATGCTGGGAAGGCAGTGTTCTGTGTTCTGTACCAAGCCCTGTGTCGACGGGGGAAGGACTCGCTCTTGCTGCTGTTTGGCATCTGGTCGGGAGCATGTTTTTTGGTGCATTAGGGTGACCGGGGCTGTGGAGTGGGATTATGGGCCCAGAGGCCCTCAGGGTGTAGCCATAGGTGTCTGGCTGTGATCGAACTTCTTGCCCGCCCCCCATTTATGGTATTTTCAGAGAGATTTGAGGGGGCTCTATAAAGGGAAGCCACGTGGCATTGCTGTGTCGGCAGCCCCTGCTCCTGGACAGCCATATGAAAAGGCTTATGGGCATTTTCCTAGAGTTGCAAGTACATTTCATCAATGACTTTGGGGAATAAATTATACTTGCAGTCTCATAATTGACCCTGTCTTATTGCTGTTTGAAAACAAGCGTTTGTAACACTTAACACGTTAACCTGGTTACAAAGTCCAGCTCTGATGTTTAAATAGGGTAGGGTAGGTAACTTTGAAGGGCTTGCTTCTTCTAGTTGGTGGGTCTTATCAGCTTTGGGAGAAATTATTCAGGAACTAAGGTAAGTGTGAAGTGGTTAAATTCCTGAATTTGCTGCTTTATAACCATCGCAGACACAAGAATTTCCCCCCAAAGATTCTCAGTCCTTTTCTCTTATGTCTTGAGTTTGTAAGGACTATAAGGGGAAACAAATAGGGGCTGGAGTGCTTGACCTAGAGAATGCCCTTGAGAGAAAAAAAGTGGCTGTGGCCTGAGTGTCGCTGTCGCCTTGGGAGCCCCAGCCTCTGTGCTCCCTTGCCCATCCCTTTGCTACCAAGCCAGTGGGTACCAGAGGTGCCACTGCCCTGATCGATGCGGTATCCCACCTGCCGTTCGCCCAAAGGCTCCACAGTTTCTCCAAAGCACTCCATGCCTTGAGAAGAGACATTTTCTTAATTCAGATGCATTTTTCTCCAGAATGCTACTCATTTTCTTGATGTATGGGGTAAGAAAGATGACTTTTAAGGTCTAACGCAGCTCTGTCCAATATGGTGGACACTAGCCCACACATAACGATTTAAGTTTGCATATTAGTTAAGACTTAAAAATCAAAATTCTTTTGCTTAATTGGCTGCATTTCAAGTGCTCAGTAGCCACATGTACGTGTGGGAGAGTGCAGCTGTAGAACTCTGTCCACCAGTGCAGAGCATTCTGTTGGCCAGGGCTGCCCTGGCCTGTCTGGTTGGAGTCTTGGT
Organism: Cabassous unicinctus; assembly: GCA_029593785.1. Classification (NCBI taxonomy): domain Eukaryota; kingdom Metazoa; phylum Chordata; class Mammalia; order Cingulata; family Chlamyphoridae; genus Cabassous; species Cabassous unicinctus. The sequence goes on along the minus strand of JAQZBX010063320.1, from coordinate 2,533 downwards.
TAAAAGGTGTTTCTGGCAGCAAGGGTGTCACTGAATGTTGGAAAGATCTACTGTGTCCTAGAAAAGCAACATTTAAATGAGTACAAGCATTGGAACTTGTGGGTATATGGTTGTCGGGTAGACTCCATAGGGCTTCTTAAAATATTTGTGGTGAAGGACCAGTTTTTCCAGTCCATGGTGGACAATACTTTAGTAGAAATAGAGTACAAACCATTTTAAAAATGAAACAAAAGACTTACAGAACACAAGCCCTAATTTTTTATGAGATTCGGTGGTTTTAAAATTACACCTATAGTTATAGCCAGAATGTACATATGTGGGGGAAATGAGGACACTAAAAAGGAAAGTATGCAGATAATTAATATGGAGAATTGCACTTACACTAGTTACATTTTGCCGTTCCACTGTCATAACTCACCAGATTGTGTGAAATAGCAATTCTCTCTATTAAAAGTGTACAGGTACACTTTGAACCCTTCATGTAGGAATATTTGAAGATTTTAAAGGAACACACGGGCTTCTTGCTGGGTTGGACAGCAGCGCTGCTACTCCAAGAGGATGATGTTTCCCCAAACCGTTTCTGTGTTTGCTCGGTGACATCGGTCTCAGAGGCATGCTGACAAGAGTGGAAGAGACTTTAAAAGTGAGCTCCCAACATTTATTTCCAGTGCTTCATCTGTAGCCAGCTTCAACAATTTATCCTGTACTCTTATTGCTGAAGCGTCTGTCAGTGAAAGAAATGGATTCTGGATTTTATATCATTTTAGGTTACCGTTAAACGAGCCCTGAAATACGCCCCCTGACAGGCATGCAGCCGTGCCTCCTTGTTAGCCCTCGAAACCGTCCCTATTCTGGTCAGAGTCGAGACCTCCGGTGACTTGCTTGGATGTTGGGGCAAAGCCCACCTGCTGTAAAAGTTACAGATGCTCCCTGTGCTCCCCAGAGAGTCACCTGCTTGCAGACTCTGCTTGGAGTCATGCTGGGTGGGGCGATTTTGTTTTTACTCACCCCCGGCACGCGCTTTTTGCTCGATTTCCCGAGGCTCACTCCATTGCGCTGGAGGGGCAGCAGAGCCTGGGCAGGGCACATTTAGCTCATCACACAGCCTCATGGAGTGAAGGAGGCATGCAGCATGGGCAGGGGAGAGGGGCTCGGGGGCTCTGATGGGACAGCGGCGAGGAGGCGGCTGAGGCACAAGGCAAAGGTGGGGCTGGACTGCTGGGGAGGGTTGGGTCAGCCGAGGCTTCACAGAGGAGGTGACACAGCTGAGTTGGAAACAAGGGGCTGGTGTGATCAGAGGCAGGAGGTAGAGGACAAGCATGACAGTGGGGAAGGGGTGGGGTGTGCCTAAGAGGTTTAGGGTGGGTGGAAGGCAGAATAATGGCCCCCAAAGGTGACCACTTCCTAATCCTTGGAACCTGTGACTACGTCACGTGACATGGCAGAAGGGGCTCTGCAGCGTGGTAAGGTTGGTGAGATGGGGAGATGATCCTGCATTGTCTGAAGGGGCCCAGGGTGATCAGGAGGGTCCTTCAGAGCGAAAGAGAGAGGCAGAGGTCAGAGGCGGGGAGATGCCGCGTGAGAAAGGCTGGAGGACCAGGGGCCACGGAATGCCGGGAGAGGCAAGGAAATTCTCTGCTAGAGCCTCCAGAAGGAGCCGGCCGCTGACGCCTTGATTTCAGTCCAGGGAGACCTACTTCAGACCCCAGCCCTTAAGATAGATGAGGTGTTTTAAGGGTGCAAGGAGCTGGCTGCCCAGTAAATGGAGCTGGCCTTGAAACCTTTAGAGAGCTGCGTGGGGGTTGAGGAGTTTGCCAGCTCCCTTCTGCCCAGGCTGCGCTGTGCCAGGCCGTGTGAGGGAAGGGCTGCACGTGTGCTGGCTCATTCCCTCCTTACTACAACTCTGAAATGGGGCGTCTGAGCCCCCATTTCATGGCAGAGCAGAACAGGGCACTGGGCAAGTTAACTTGCCAGGGTCATTCAGGGCAAGTGGCAGAGATGGGCTTTCAACCCACTGAGTCTGGCGTCACAGCCGTTCGCGATTCATTGCAGCCAGTGGACACCATTGCGCCTATGAGTAGTGGTTACTGCTTTCTTATTTAAACACCCACGTTTCTACCTCACCACCCCAAAGTGGGAAACTGCAGTTGGCTTCCTAGTCTGAGCGTTTGTGTGGTTCACCACATGCTTTGAATACAGAAAGTAGCTGCCTGCCAAAATAGGCTGGGGCCACCAGAGTTCAGCAAGTGGAATTTGGTGGCATAAGGATTTGTGGAGGGAAATATTACATGTTTTTAAGGTACATGCCGCCTTCCTTTGAGGATTGCACCACATATTCAGGAAGATGATTTTTGTTTAAACTGTGGCTGTATATGTATATATCTATGTGGCATAAAACTTGCCATTCTAACCATTTTTAACGTACAATTCAGAGCATTATGTTTACAGTGCTGTGTTCATCTCTACCATCCATTACCAAAACTGTCATCTCTCAAAATAGAAACTGCATTTCTAAAGCAATAATTTGTTATTT
>JAQZBX010063319.1:0-16712 GCA_029593785.1 Cabassous unicinctus | reverse complement strand
AAAAAAAAAAAAAAAAAAAAACTTATTACAAAGCCATAGTAATCAAAACAGCATGATACTGGCACAAGTACAGACATATAGACCAATGGAATAGAACTGAGGGCTCAGAAGTCAACACTCACATTTATAGCCAACTGATTTTGACAAGGTAGCAAAGACTGCTCAATTGGGAAAGAATAGTCTCTTCAACAAATGGTGCTGGGAAAACTGGACCTCCATTTGCACAAAAAGGTAGGACCCTTACTTCACACAATATACAAAAATAAACTCAAAATAGGTCAAAAACCTAAATATAAGAGCTAGAACTATCAAACACCTAGAAGAAAATTTAGGGAAGCATCTACAGGACCTTGTGTTAAGCAATGGTTTCTTAGCATTTACACCCAAAACACAAGCAACAGAAGAGAAAAATAGATAAATCGGATCTCATCAAAATTAAAAACTTTTGTTTCTCAAAGGACTTTATCATGAAAGTCAAAAGACAACCTACACAATGGCAGAAAATATCTGTAAAGGATTAATAGCCAGTTTATATAAAGAAATCCTTCAACTTAACAACAAAAAGATTAACAACCCAATTTAAAAATGCACTAAAGGCTTGAATATCCATCTCTCCAAAGATACACAAATGGCCAGAAAGCACTTGAAAATATGTTTATCAGCATTAGCCGGTCAGGGAAATGCATATCAAAACCACAATGAGATATCATTTCACACCCATTAGAATGGCTGCTATTAAAAACAAACAAACAGAAAATAATGAGTGTTGGAGAGTTGCAGACAAATAGGAACACTCATTCATTGTAATATAAAATGGTGCAGCTGCTATGGAAGACAGTTTGGCAGTTTATCAGAAAGCTAAGTGCAGACTTACCATAAGATCTAGCACTCCCGCTACTAGCTATATACACCAAAGAATTGAAAGCTGGGACTCGAGCAGATATTTGCTCGCTATGTTCATAGTGGCATTTTTCACAATTGCCAAAAGATGGTAGCAACCCAAGTGTCCATGAACAGATGAATGGATATATAAAATGTGGAATATACATACAACGGAATATTATTCTGCTGTACAAGGGAATGAAGCCCTGATACAAGCAACATCATGGATGAACTTTGAAGACATCATGTTGAGTGAAATAAACCAGACACAAGAGGGCAAATATTGTATGATCTCACTGATTTGAAACAATTAAAATAAACACACTCACAGAGTTTGAATCTAGAATATAGTTTTCCAGGGGACAATGTAAGGATAGGGAATAGGAATGTAAGGCTTCATATGTAAGGCTTCCTATTTGGAATGATGGAAATGTTTTGGCTATGGATGGTGGTTATGGTATCACAACATTGAGAATGCAATAAACAGAACTGAAATATATATCTGTATATGATTAAAAGGGGAAATGTTAGATTTTATATATGGAAACAGAACAGTTTTTTTTTAATCCAGGGAACTACACTTCACAAATGGTGAACCCTAAGGTAAACCATGGACTTTAGTTAATAGTACAATTATAAAAATGTGCTCTCCACAATTATAACAAATGTTCCAACCCACTGCAAATTGTTGGTGGTTGGGTGGTATGTGGGAACCCTGTATTTTGTGCATGATTGTTCTGTGAAACCATAACTTCTCTAATAAAGAATAAAAGTAAAAAAGAAGAAAATAATTAACAAAGAAATCTAGTGGTTAGCAGAATGTACAAAATAAGATGCTAGAGATAAATTCAAATGTAACCCTGACAATAAATGTAAATAAACTAACTTTATCTATCAAAAGGATGGACTACTCAATTGAGGAAAAAAACCCACAAAAACACCATCATCTAACTACATGCTTCTTGGCCAGGATAACATGAAAATAACATAATGAGTAATCACTGAAAACAGAAAATGATGGGAAATCTAAATCATCTTAATATAGATCAAAAGAAAGTTGATGTAGTATAGTTCAAACAGAATAAAATTGAATTAAGGTAAAAAGCACTAATAGCAGTAAAAAGGTCATTATTGTATCATTCATGATATAGTAGTGTGAAAGAACTCAGCAAGATTTCTTTCTTGCCCACACTACATATCCAGTGTGGGTTGGCTGTAAAAACAAGGTCACTCAGGTACTCAGGCTTGCTCGAGTGCATTATGCTACTTTTATTCAACACGTGAGGCCAGCATTAGTTTTAGCAGTAGACGAGAACATGTAGAATCATGGAACAGCTATTAAATACTTCTACCAGGAAGTAACATTTGTCACTTCTTTTCTCATTTCATTGGCTGAAACAAGTCACATGACCATACCAAACTTCAGGGGACGTGGGCAGGGGGGCTTCAGAGTGCAAAACTTTCAGATGTTTATTGATACCTACCATAGCCACACATTGATAAAAGGAATAATCACTCATACTGATGTAGCAATCATAGCTTCTTAATTTATAAATCAAAGCTGACATTAACAAACAGAAATTAACAAAACCATAATGAAGAATATGAGTTTTATCTAAACCTCTTTGAGAAACTGAAAGGTCAAACAAAATTAAATATTGAAGATTTGAACAATATAACATATTATACTGCACAATATAATATAGTAATATAATACATATAATATACAATAAATAAACAAATATAATAAATAGTTAAGTGAATGCAATCTATAATATAGCATACCATATAATATAAAATAATATAATATAATAATCATTTTGCTTGCCATTTTGAGCATGTGCCTTTGACATTGACTCAGCAACAGGTGTGGACGGGGGCAGAGTATGGTGAACGGTGCAGGGAAGAACTTTACAGCCCAAATCAAGAAGTAGCTTACATCACCATTCTTCACATCCTATTGGCTAAATCTCAGGCCAGCTCCAACTGCAGAAAAGACTAGGAAATATAATCTAGGTATGTCCCAGGAAAGATAAACATCTACCCAATCTCTGCCACAGAAAATTAAAATAAAAAGCAATACATTTTTAAAACCTCAGGGGTAAATGGAAAACCAAAATGTATGCTACTTACGATGAAAACTGTTTACGTAAACACTTATGAAGGGTTCCTGGTTTTGAGATATTTTATCCTTAAATGCAATTATTATACAAATGAGAACTATTGAAAATAAATTACTTAATATTTCAAGTTTTAAAATAATAAGTTAAAGGGTAAAAAATGCAACTAAAAGTCAGTTGGAGAGCAGAACAGAAACTGATAAAATATAAAGTAATAATTAACCAAAACTAAATACGTATCTATATGAAAACTAATTAAGGAAATGCTGTAGCTAGAATATTTTATTTCTTAGTAAACTACTGTGTTCTAAAATTTAGAAATGGTAAGTGAGATATCACATAGTTTATTCCCAGGAGAAAATTACTTTTTATACTGTGAAAAGTCTTATAATTTTACTTATAATAGTGATACACCATTTTTACTTTAAAGTGGACTTTTGGATAGAATAAAGCAGTCAGTATATGTATTCATGGTATTGATATAATACAATCACCAGACTTATTATCTGTAAATGAGTATTGGAAATTCATCTGGGAACTTAAATTCTGTACTTTTGCAAATGACAGCCACAGAATATTTATCAACACCTTGCAATTGCACTAATGAGAAAAGCCTACTTATATTTGGAGGTGAATTGTTTTCTTTCAAAACTGAAAAGCATTTAACATAATTCTTTAATAAAATCATTAGGAAATATTCCTTCTCTCCTTAAAAGTTACCATTTCCACCTAATCCTCATATACGGTTTTGGAAACCAGGAGTGTGAATGTCTGTGTATGGTTTGAAATACAAAGCATAATTAAGAAAGCCAATTATCCTTTAGATACATTGCTCTGTCATATTATCAAAAGTGATTCATAGTCTTAATGGATATTATGTGTAGTTATAACACTGAAAGTAAATACATCTGCTAAATTCTGCAAATGTGTTGCAGTACTTACCTTACTTGATGACTCCAAAGCATTTGAATATTTGCTTTTTCTTTAAACATATTCTTTGGACTCCATTTATCAAAAATTTCCACTTTCTGAGTAATTTTTCTTAGCCTCTCTTGACAGTGCCAACTACTCCATGAATTCATTTAAGTCTCCATATTAAGGATTCTTTTCTTTTCATTCTACCTTGTTCTTACCAGTACTTTCAATGACCAAATGATATATTCTGATAATTCGAGTATGTACGTCACTAAGACCAATAACAGTTAATGCGTCCTTACTCTATACTGGATATAATTTTAAGTGCCTTATATCTATCAAATCATTTAATTGTCATAACAATATGAAATATACCTTATTATTTTCCCATTAAGCATGAGGATTCTGAGCCACAGAGCAGTTAAGTAACTCATCCTATGGATTGCAGGTGCTAGGATTTGGCGCCAGGGGCCCAATCCATGATTTTTCCAATAGCACTGTGCTGCTCAAGGCCATATCTCTTTCCTGAGATCCAAATCTGTGCATTCAATTGTTTACTTGAAATCTACCCTCAATTGTTTCTCAGTGTAACTCAAAATGAACATGTCCAAAACTCTTCTCAATATAATTCCCCCCACTTCCCTACCAAAAACATAAGACAATCAGATTGTCTTTCCTCAGTTGTTAATTAGGGCAACAGTCATGAGTCATAGCCCCATTTCAGTAATTTCATTTCTCTCTACAAGATTGTCAGTTCAGGCTCTCAAGGATTTCTCAAATTAATCACTTCTAGTCTATCTTTTAAATGGTCTGAAATATCTCTATGTAACCTGAAATTAGGCATTTTCTATATGATATGGAAAATACATTTTCTCATATTTGCATTTCTATTTTGCTCAGATTGCAAAGTTCTTTTTCTATGACTATTTTACTATGGTTTCCATTTTTATGCAGTCAATTTTATCAATCTTTTATTGGTGTTTGGAGTTTTTATAATACTAAGGTCCTTCTGTCCAAAGATAAAAACTATTTTTAAAAATCCCCAGTTTTCCTCTAGTGCTTCTGTAGTTTAGTATTTTATGTATATATTAAACATAAGCATGAGTTTTGTGTTTAAATTTTGTATTAACTCAGATCAGACTATATGCTTCCCTAAATGCCCTATATAAAATTTATCCCTGCTCCCTATTCTCTGTTCTTTTTTTTCCTTTTACTGTTGTGGATTAAGTTTCCCAGAAAGAAGGCACTTAGATGGAAATTGGCATGCAGGAGGTTTAACAGGCAGTGTTCTTGGGCTCAACATCTATGAAAGAGAAGGAGAGGAAGCAGAGAAAACAATTGAGCTGTGACACAGCCTTAAAGAAAGTCGTAGCCAACCCAGTGGGGTAGTTACAAAGAAGGAAAACACCTTAGACATCTCTGAGTTTTGGGTGAGAGCAAAGTCATTATCTGAAGGGGTTGACAGCTGAGGGCTGTCTGCCGACAAGGCTGCTAGCAGCTGGGATAATACGTTTTTCAACTCAAAATGGGATTTGGGCAGCACAGTATAGCATCTGTCATAGTCCATCCCTGGTGCTGCCCCGTCCACTTTTTTGTACGAGCTCTGGAAGGAGCTCTCCTGGATCTGGTGAATCTTTCTTCCTGTTGGAAACTTAAAAGTGGAAAGTTAGCGGTATAAAATCTCCAACTTATTATTACCTCTCTCTTCCCTTCAACTATCCCAGACACACAACCGGTACCCCACCTATACAGAGCTGTTTATATTTCCCAAATGTGCCATGCCTGCTTGTGTCTCTGTGTGTACACATTTGTTTTTATATCCTGCCTGGAAGATATATACTACCCGCTTATTTTTAATTAAATCTTTTTTTTCCTTTTATTATTATTATTATTTTTAAAGAAGCTTTAGATTACATAAATGTTACATTGAAAATACAGGGTATTCCCCTCAACCCCTCCCCCTCCCCCACTTTTCACCATTAACATCATCTTTCATTAGTGTGGTACATTTGTTACAACTGATGAACACATATTGAAGCATTGCTACTAACCATGGTCACTTTGCACTGTACAGTTTTATAGGTTTTGACAAAATGTATAATGGCCTGCATCCATCACTGCAATGTCATGCAGAACAATTCCAATGTCCCAAAAATGCACTGTGTTACACCTATTCTTCCCTCTCCCTCCCCTCAGAACCTCTGGTGACCACGGCCTTTATATCAATGTTACAAGTTTTTCCATTACTAGAATAATAAGTTCACTTTAGTCCATAGTTGCATTCTCCCCTTATGTTTGTCCGTTCCTCAATCTTGAGGGTTTTGGGATGGTGATGCCTACTCTGCTTCTGATTGAGAGGGGGCTTAGATCCCATGGGGTAAATGGATGGAACTGTCTTGCTTGTCTCTGTTTTGGGGGATGGGCTTTGTCTATCATCATCCTTTTGTTACTTGTCCTGGGTGAGTCTGATGAATTGGAGGGTTGGTGTTGACTGCAACTCTGCTGAGATTCAGAGCTCAACCAGCATGTAAACAGCCAGAAGATTTAAATCTCTGGGACACATATTTAATGGGGCTTGTTCTAATTTTAGGTTCAAATGAAAGAGGCATAAGAGCCATGTGTAGGAAAATTATAAATGAGTTCCACTCTGATACATTGCGGGTATTAGTTATCATATATTCCAAGGTAAGGCCCACAGACAGGGTGCCGAATTTCTGGGGTTGTCTGCCCTGCCTATAGTGTCCAGATGTCTCTAGAACCCTCAGGAGCCTCCCTGCTTTTTACCACCACAGACAGTGAGATCCCCCTAAGACATGCATAAACGTAACCTCTGGAATGACCTCCAAGAATGGATGGAGCATGGGGCATATTTAGGGAGTTGGAATTGTTCTGCATCAACTTGCAATGATGGATACAGGCCATTATGCTAGATGTTAGAACTTTTAAAAGGGTATGGTACCGAATGTGAGCCATACTGTAAACCATTGACCATAGTTAGTGGCAATGCTTCAATATTTGTTCAACAATTGTAACGTATGTACTATACTTATTTAAGATGTTATTAATAGGGGTAAATGGGAGAGGGAAAGGAGGTGGGGTATATGGAATCCTCTATATTTTCTATGTAATTTTTCTTTGAAAATAAGGTGAAAAAAAATAAGACATTGGGGGGACAGACAGAAGAAATTGTCACTGTACATAAAAGATATCAGATCTTATGGGAAAGAAAGACACAATGGAAAATTTTTTTTAAAACTATATACATATTTTATGTTTTATTTTTATTCTGTATTTTGTGTTTTTTAGTATTTTTATGTATTTATTTTTCTGGCTTTGTTTTTGGGGAGGTTTTGGATTGCAGAAGAGATGGAACTTTGGCAGGGGAGGATCACCAGTGCAGGGTGTCAATGGTGAGGGGATGTGAGGGGAGGGGTGCACCTAGAGCCTGCCTCTGTGGAATAAGAATGTGTTCAAGTGGTCATAGGGTGTTGTCTCAGTGGGTGGAGACCCACACAATAACCGAACGAATATTAAATTCCCATCCTGGGGAGTCCTGCTATATTCTCTAATAGAATAGCAAGAATCCCTAGAGCATATGGGCACCAGAAGGACAGACCAATATGCCAGGCCCTTGATAGTGATGCTTGTACTTATGAATCTTGTTCTTGTGAAATAGAAACTTAGCCTAGTATTATATATTGCCTAAGAGTTACCTCCTGAAAGCCTCCTTGTTGCTCTAATGTGGCCTCTTTCTAAGCCAAACTCAGCATATAAACTTACTACCTTCACCCCAGCATGGGACATGACTCTCAGGGATAAGCTTCCCTGCGCAGAGGGAATATTACCAAATGACAAATAGTGATGCATTTAGAAAAAACCTTGACCAAAAGGGGGAAATATAAAATACAAATGAGTTTTTATGGCTAAGAGATTTCAAAGTGAGTATAATTAAGTCTTAATCTGACATCAAGTCCAAAGCTTCTAAGACTTTCTCCTGAAAATCTGCTTATCCTTCTAGACTAGACTGTCTCATTTTCTGGCCAGTGTTACACCAAACAACCCTCTCACATATTTTGTTCACATTATTTTCTGACTCTCCCAACTCTCCTTCTTGAGCAGGGTTTCCCAAATATTGATCTACAGAGCAGAAAGAATTGACATCAAAGTTTTTACTCTTCTAGGAGTAATGAAAAATTAAAGGCAACTTAGGGAGTTTTTCATGAAGTCACATTAGGAGATACAATGCACTATTGTTCATTCTCATCTTAAGTCCTCAATTTTTCTAGGCTAGTAAAATGTCCCTTCATTTATGAAATGTTGATGATGATGATAGATGTCATTATTTCTTTTATTTTCCTGCCCACCTTTCTCCCTTTCTTCTGTGCTTCATTCCCTCTTTCTTCCTTCTTTCATCCTTTGCTTTAAAAGCCCTAATATGGCATACTAAAAAGTTTATACTACTACTTTGATCCTCATTTTTGCCTGTTCTGTTGCTCTCAACTTTGAATTGAATTTTTTATTTTTGTTAATTTTTAAATTGTTGTCACTGCATCTCTGGTACCTTAATGAGTGCCCAGAACACATAGTAGGTCTATGTGTTCTTGTGTGAATGAGTGATCATACCCTCAGAAATGCCAAACTGTTTATAACATTAGAACTTCACAGGGAAGAGAATGAAATGAATACACGTACCATGAACACCCAGGTGCAGGGGATACTGCCTGGTTTGCAGACTAAATAGGTTGCTAGGCCTAAGTGTTCTCATTATCCCCGATGCCTTCTCTGGTGGATTCCATTACTTACTCTGTTCAACACCCTAATGAAACCCAATACCCCGTAATTATTTCTCACTGTTTTGGAACTGTCCAATATGTTTTGTGCTCCACAGGTGGTGACCTGCATACAAACTACTGAGTTAAAGTATCATTTTTTTACTTTAATCCAGGACATAATTAAGGGCCAGCTGATCTCATCAATGAAAAGTAACAATTGTTGAAAAGGGGAAGTTGTATATTTTGGGTCCAACATGCCAGTCCAAACTCAGCAGAAGATTACAACAGAAATGAATTGTGACCTTTTGGTAGCAACTGTAAAGTGGTACTTAAAGATTGTTCTCTAATTGCTTCATTTATAGGCAATCAGCTGAGAAACAGTCCAATATAAAGCTGATAAAATGACTGAATTACCTTTTGGCTCTCCTGGATAACTTATTTTGTGCTGCACTTGACTCTGCCTACAGGTGTCTATCTATGCTTCCATAAAAAAAGGAGATGGACTCTTTGGGGAAAGTACAGAAAAATTGTGCAGACATGATAAATCACATAATAGAGTGAACTCATTACCTATCCTCCACCCTACTGAAGAAAGGTGTAAATTCAATTTTAAGGAAAGCTAACACTTTTATTCTATTTTAAAGCAATTTCTTACCTGCAGATGAATAACTCTTTCTTCACTTACATTTCTTGAGGTGCAAATTAATTTTTGGTTCAGATAGTAACTCATCCTTGTGTAAGGAAATTGGAACAGTAAGGGCTGATCTCTTCTTCTCAGGAAAGCAATTGAGTTGAGCATAGATACACGGGATTCCAAAAATGTTTGCATTGTTTAAAAATTCACCTCTACTGTCTAGATTATTCTGTAAATATGATTGTATTTTATTTTTCCACCATATTTTACAATCTATGTATTTGTTTTTGGATGTCAGCAGGGCAAAACAATACAGATATTTTTATGTACTACTCTAATTATGAATTCGGTTTGCTGATGCTATTTTGATTTAAGCAAGGTATAATTTATTTATAGTGCAATAAATATTTGACCCATGTATATTTCTGGTGTAATAAGCTGCTGGCAAAGCATGTTGAAATTGTTATCCTTCGTTTTGAGTAAGCTTAATATGTATAATTTAGTTATGAGTTTTAAATAGGATATTATAATATAATTTCAGAGGACATATCAATTCCTCTATTTTGGTGGGGGAGGAGTTTTTGACTTGGGTGGGGGAACTTTCCAGAAGTGATTATTTACAAGTAGACATTGTTAGATATTGTGAGATTAAGAACAAAGCAATTCTTTAAGTATTGCAAATTTACAGTTATGGGATATCTATGCAAATATTTAGTTTGGTTGATATTACAAAGGTAGAAAATGAGGACTCAGGTTATCACAAAATTTTGAATATGATGGAGAAGAAAAAATGAAATGCAATGAGTACAGGCAGCATTGAAACATAGGACCCCCAAAGATCTGGTCACTATACTAACTCTATACTTACCAAGAACTTTCTATTCGATCCCTTAATAGTTTTCCCTTCTTAGGAAAATGTCTGGTTTAATAAAGATAATCAATGAAAAAACATTTATTATATAAAGTTGGATGAAATGCATTTACTCTATGATGTGAGGAATAAATTTGTTACTCATAAATTTTAAATTGAGGAAGGTCGCTCACCCGCTTAAAAACGTCCATTTTTCCCATCACCCATGGAATAAAATGTTAATTCCTGAACATGGCTTGCAGGATCTCTGTGCACAAATGCTCTGCCTCACCATCCATCGCCACCCTTCACTCTCACTACTCATCCTGCTGCCACCGCCCTGACTTTCCAGGGCTTGCTCAGGTCTGTCTGACGTGCAGTAGCCTCAGCTGACGGGCTTTCCTTGGGCCACTCTTGTGGGTATCCTCAATTCAGCCTTGTGATCCTGGTCGGCCGAAATGCCACTTCTCTAAGTCCCCCAAATCCCAATTATGTTCTGCTGTTGTTTTTCTCAAAACAGTCCATTTTTCATAGAATTACTCTAACTTAGATTGATATTTTGTGTATTTGTTCCATAATATCTGTCTTTTTCATTAACACTCTTCTCCCTGATGGAAAGGAGCATACACATTGGTTTTTTCACATATAATAACTACTTCTTAAATGTTTCTTGAATAAAAGTTAAAATGTGTTACCATTAATGCTGATATTTTAAATAATATATATGATAAAAGTAAAACAGAAGCTTTCTTTCCTTACTTTGGGTTTCTCAATTGTAGCACATGGAGTGTTGTGGACTCTCCTTAAATATTTCACTGAACTTTGATCAATATTTAAAACTTAGTTTTGCAACAATGGGGTATAAACAATATTAAGTCAGGATCTTTAAATGAACACAGCATGCTGTGGACCCTACAATGGCATGCATCCCTCTGTGAGTAATAGGCAACATTAACATACCTCTAAGACCGAGCACCCTCACTCAGACATGGGGAAATTGTTTTCTCTCACTCTCTATGGGTGTCAGCAAAGTAGCAAATAGATCTGCTAAATACTGGCAGCAAGTAAATAATTGATAATAATCACACATGCTTTTATAGATAAGTTAAGATTTTAATTGTGATTTTGTTGTAATCAATTTTGTCTATATATTATTGTTTTTAATTTTCAAAATTTTAGATGTGTACTGTACAATAATTTTCTACTTGAAATGTGCTTAAAATTAGGATGTAGAATTATTGTCTAATATGATCTGTGTACCTTCTTTATCTGATATTTTGGGGTCCATTGGTCTGATAAATATTATAGGTACAGATTTATTTTACTGTTCTACAGTCATTCCATAAACATTAATCAAAATAAGGACATAAAGCCTCAGGCATGAAAATTATATATAGATAGGGGAAGATACCAATTTGTCTTATTTCTCCCAGATAGAAGCATGGAATATAATATTTATTTTCTACCTGCTAAGAATCAAGTTATTGTTTTGAATGTTTTCTTAAACATGATTTTAATCCTGAGGTGTTGTTATCAATAGCTTCATTCCATAGAAGGTCAAAATAACTTAAACTAGGTTTAAAAGATTAAGCACTTTTCCCAGGACACAAAAACATATATCTAGTCGAGTCAGAATTCAAAACCTTGGTAGTATGATCCCAAATTGAATGTTCTTTCCTTCTCGCCTTACTTCCTCCTTTTGTAAAAAAAAAAACAGAAAAACCAGAACAGGTAATTTTCACTTTATTACCTTACATCCAGTATTCTACAGAAAGAAATTAATTAAAATATTTTGAATGAATTATTTTTCTAATAATGTTAGTAGCATACATTTACATTCTTCATTAATATATTCAAGTGTTTGGTTTTTTTTGGCATATTCTTAAGCATTACTGAATTGTTGAATGGCTGCTCAAAATAATCTCTATTGACTACTTGGGAAAACAGTTTGTGGACAAAGATTTTTTTAGAAGTATTTTGAAAATGTCCCAAATCATTAGCATTATTGATCAATTATTTGCCAAGTGAGCCTCACAACAGCCTTAAGACAATTGTATTAGTAACGCTCATTATGGAGAAAAAAAATGGAAGACTCAGCATATTTAAATATATGAATGTAAGAGCATAGAGCAAAAATGAGATTAAAGACAATATTTGTTCTGCCACTAGAGTCCATGTATTTTTACCTTATCTTACGTCACATCTCAAAATAACATTCGTTCTTTATGCAAAACTCGAACTAACCCATAAGAACTAATGGAGTAAATCTACATTATTATATCCAGCCACCAGATGGGTTACAGAAAATTCTAAAGCCTGTATACACATGGACAAACATATGCATAATATTTTATGAATAAAGTAGGAAAACATGTGAGGAGTCCTTCCAGCTTCCACAAAGACCCTGAATGTGTGCCAAATCTAAAAGTGACAGTAAAGACCACTGCAATGACGAAGATCTCTTTTATGTTTTCTGGGATGATACTTGCAGCAATCCTGCACTACTTGCATACTCTCTCAATATGGGATGGAAATGCCAAATAAATAAAGTAGTGACAAATTAAACATTGGGGAAGAATATCATTTGGAGGCAATCTGGTGCTTCTCTCAATAGAACTATGCTTTCAGAACAATAATATTGTTAGTCATTTACCAGAATTGATTAAAACAAAAGAAAAACCAATTTGTCTGTCTTTTATTATATTTCAGAAACAAAGAAACATCTTTTCAGTCGATTACTATTCTGGCTCCATAAGTGGTGATTTAATTCCAAGTTTGCATTGCAGATTTGAGATATTTAATTCAGGATTATTTTTCCCAGCTTCTCAGTTAAACACAGCACTAAAACCCTCACAAAGCAATTTAGCCTAATTGCTCATAGTTTGATTTTTAAAAGTATCTCCAAATCTTTAGGTATATACTCAATTTAAGAAGTCACCATATCATAACCACCCCTTCCCCACCAAGGTTTTCACTAATGAAGGTATTTCATTATAGATTGCAGCTCTCAGAAAAAGGAACTGGTTTTTGTATATGATATCTAGGAACTACTTCCAGAATGGGCTTTAAAATATAGTCTCCACTGAAAGAAATAAAAAGCTTGTTGACCCCAAAAGATCATTTGTCTCCCTATGGTTGATGCAGATGGACACTCTACATTGCAATAGACATGTACGCTCTGCCTTATGTTCCAGAAGGAATATCTAACGAATATTTCATTAAGCTCTTTTACGCTGGCATTTTCTCAGAGGTCACTAAATAGAATCCCAAATGATACAAGTTTTCAGGCCTTAGAGAACTTTGCTTGCACTGTTGCCAGCACCCAAAAGCTATACTTAATATGATAGAGTTCCTACTGAAGGAAGTTTTTTTCCAAAAAACTTCAACATTTCTTATTTAAAATCTACATTTATTGCCTTTGTTTTATCAAGAGAAACAAATCTATTCTGAGCTCTGAGATGAGTGTTCCTGGAGCAAAAGAAAAAAAAAAAAGAGAGAGAAAGAGAAAGTATTAATGAAGAGCATTGTTATTTTTATTAGATCATAAGGGTCTCAAGGACTTCCAGTATATTCAGATAATTTTCTGGGGGTATTTTGCCTGTAAATGCACCTGTTTTCAACTTGTGTACATTTTTAATTTATGAAGCAGTTCTACAAACATTACCTCATTTGATCTCCCCACCTTGGTGAGTTATGAATTGTTATAATCTCCATTTTGTGGATAAGGGAACTAAATTAGGAACCAATATTTTTTCAGCAATAGGAGTGAAAGAGCTCAAAAGTTGGAACTCTAATCCATGCTAGCACAATTTTCCTCCCTCTCGTTTTTCTTTTACTTATTTCCTTCCCTGCTTTCCTCCACTTTTTATGTTGTTCCTCATTCATTTTTTACTATCCCATAAATAATGTGTCCTTATAGAAAAATGTTTTAAAAAGTCAAAACAGAAAAAATTTTTTTCCAATGATCTCAACACTAAGAAATAACCCCCAGTAACATTTTGGTGTGTATTTTCCAATGTATAAATTTATAGAAGTGTGTATGTGCGTATGCATATTCTTATAAGATATATTAATAAATATATACTTTAAACACACATAATTTTTACTAATGTATAAAAACATATTAAAAATTCAAATATCAAATGTAGAGCTTGATTAATTACTTTAACCATTTTCCCCAAATTGCTAAGGCAATAGACACTGTAAAATGCATTTATACCCCTCCTATTTTTTTATTCTATCACTTGTATGCATGGTATATGTTTGAAACTCCACAAGATACTATAGTTGATTATTGTATTTTGCCGTCAATATTCATGCATAGCTTCCCACATATTTACCTTTTCCAGGGCTCCTGCCTGCATTTCCATATCTCCATCTTGGTTAATTTCCCTTCCCTTTATAGAACTCTCTTTAATATTTGTTTTGGGGCAGGATTTTTGCCAACAAATTACCACAGGATTTATTCTTTTTAAAAGTATTTATTTCACTTTTATTTTTGAAGTGCATGTTGGAAATTCTTTTCTTTCAATGTTTTAAATATGCCACTCTTGTATTCTGGCTTCAAATGTTTCTATAGGAAACTTAATTGTCAGATTTAGTTGTGCTCTTCTGGAAATAATGTGTCTTTTCTCCAGTTGATTTTAAATATTTTATTGTCTTTGAATTGTGATAGTTTTATCCTGATGTGTCTATCATGGTGTTTTTTCCTTTTATCCTTTTTTGGTATCACTGAATTTCTTGAATTTATGATGCCATGCATTTATTTTGGAAAAGCATTAGCCATTATATCTTCGACTATTTCTTGGCCTCATTTTAATTCAGGTATTGAGATGAGTCATAAGTAGGTTTAAACTTTAGTAACTGTCAGTTGACTTTTGACTCACTCCTGTACCGAGGGCCTTGTCCTGTGAGAATTTAGACTTGGAGCCTGATGGGCCTCTACTTCTATATTCCTAAAACACTACGGGATATTCAATGCTGGTCTTGGGAGTTTTCCAGTTTGACTCTTTATTCTCTCTCCCTAGGCAACCACAAAATGTATTCCATAACTATGAGGGTGTGGGGAAATGGCTGTGTGTCAGAGGCAACCACTTCTTTCTGGTGGGCCTTTTCTGTCTCAATTACTCGTGCCTATATGAGATTGCACTCTTACCGTTAGAAGCCTCTGTCTCAAGTCCTCGGCCTCCTGTGCAGTCCCAGAACTCAGAAAGTATTGTTTAGGGATAACTGGCCATGCTATTTTTAATTGAGTAGTTCTCAACCAGGATGATGCTGCCCATCCTGGAATACATGGAAACATTTCACAACTGTGGAGACCTGGGAGTGCTGATAAACATCTACAAATCACAGGACAACACCCCTAATCCCATATAAATAATTATCTGACCCCAAATTCCAAGAGTGTTAAGGTTGAGAAGCCTTGTGACCAGCCCCACGAGACCCTCTAAAGAACTACTGGTTTCTCTGTCCCTCAGCACAGGCCCTCTGCCTGGGCCAAGATTGAACCTTATCTCCTGCCCAGAATAAGCAAATGCTGAGAGTGTGAATGGGGATAGAGGAGACAGCTGGCTATCATTTCTCTGTGGAATTTTCTTTCTGCTACTATTCACTGCTTCCATAGCTCTCTGATGCTTTGAAAGATTTTATTTTGTAGCTTCCATCATTTTCAAGTTGTCACAGTGAGAACTCTTGCCTGCAGGAATTTACTACATTTTACCCTGGCATACAAAGTTGTCATGGACATATACCATAAGTATCATGTAGCACAAATGTAATGCAGGGTTTATTGAGAATAAAGCTTCCAGTTGGAAGAGAAGTGGAGTGTGTGCAGTTCCCCAGACTCTCATTATCCCAGAGCTTAGGATAAGAAATGATAAGTGTGGCACCATGGGCCAACATGAAAGCATAAAGGTGCCCTGTCCTCTCATGCTCTACATGCTTATATATTCAGTCATTGAACGACAGAAGGATGCTCCAGGAGTGGTCTTGTTACCCAGCAAAGCCTCCCAATCCCAATGGCTGGATTAACCTTTTCTTTCATTGATCTTACTCAGACCTGGTTGAGCCAGCTCTCTACTAAGCTCTCAGAATGGGGAAAGAAATGAGCCTCCAGTACCTTTATCTTCCATCAATCAGTTTCCTTGACCCAGTAGACTCATTAAACCGGTTCCATTTGATTTTATGTCATAGTTGTTTCTGCAGCTTGTCTGGGAACGAGGTATGATGCAAAAAGTTCCCACCCGTCTGGGTCAGATAGGAAGTG
This sequence comes from Cabassous unicinctus, assembly GCA_029593785.1. Lineage (NCBI taxonomy): Eukaryota > Metazoa > Chordata > Mammalia > Cingulata > Chlamyphoridae > Cabassous > Cabassous unicinctus. The sequence goes on along the minus strand of JAQZBX010063319.1, from coordinate 274 downwards.
ATATATCCAATCGCTCATTATAAGGTATTGCTTGGGACAGTTGTGGAAGACCATTTAGTCTTTAATCCATTTTTCTCCAATAGAAAAAAAAATTACAAGGGTGTTATAAAACCTGCTCAGCACTTGTATTAACTCTTAAGATTGGATATGTATATTCAAAACCAACTGAAGTCTGTCAATCCCCAAGGCAATGAACCAGTCTCTTAGTTCTTTTTCCAAAATGATGAGTTCCATAGAGGCTCAGGAGTTGCAATATTGTCATCTTAAACAACAT
>JAQZBX010063318.1:0-16712 GCA_029593785.1 Cabassous unicinctus | reverse complement strand
CCCCTTGCTGCTTGTGCTCGCTGTGTCTATTTGCTTTGCATTTTTCTGTGTCTGCTTGTCTCCCTTTTGTTGCATCATCTTGCTGTGCCAGCTCACTGCACTATGCGGGCCATCAGCTCACCGCACCACTTGGGCCTGCTTGCCTTCACCAGGAGGCCCCGGGAATCAAACCCAGGGCCTCCCATATGGTAAACGGGAGCCCAACCAATTGAGCCACAGCCGCTTCCCAGGTTATTGAATTTAATTACATTTAACAAAGAGATAATTAGCACATATTCTGTTCTGAGCAATCAGAACTGAATTTTGAAGGGCATTTGAAATTAAGTGGATGAGAAAGTGCTGAAAATCAATTTTACGGCAGGGTATAATAAGCAATGGAAGTGTCTACTGAGAAGGAATCTGGGGGGAAGATAATGCAGAACTCCATTAGGGTGATGACAGAGGCAACAGAAAGATGCAGTGGACAAGAGATGGTGTAGATGTAGATATTCACTGTGGGCAGTCTAATGGGAACCACTGCAGTCCAGTGGACATGGCAGGGATGACTGACTGAATAAAGGATTCTTTTGTGTCCCAGCATCAGCAAAGGGTCAGGCACAGAGTAGGCACAAATGTGTTGCCGAAAGACTATGAGTTCATACTGGTGTCTTCCATTTGTATTGGAACTCTACTGTGAGTATAGGATAGTCTCACAAAGTATTGATCATCTAATCTAGGCCTTACAAAAATAATTCAGTCCCAGGAACATGAAGTTTAATATTTGGTTGAACCATATGAAATGGCTAATATTTGACCTACAAAAAAATATGTTCCATGTGGTTCAACCTAATACAATGCCTGAATAGTTTGGGAGTTTTTTTTAAAGGGGAGGAAAAAGATGATAAAGCAATTCACTAAAATTCACTAAATCAAAACCATAGGGCATTTGTACAGGCTGCAATCCAATGGTCATGCAAGTAGGAACTAAACCCTAAAATGTAACTTTACTCAAAACAGGCAGTCTGAAGAGTAACTTTTTTTTTTTTTTTTTTTTTAAATCAAGAAAATCCAGAGTCCAGGGCATAACAGTTTCCTCTTGCTATATAAATTCTAGTGGATATATGAAACATTTATTTTCAGTGTAAAGCATTTTACGATACTGAAGTCTTATTGGACATAAAATTTCTAACTCTGTAAGAGACGGATACAACATTTTAACAGATGGCTTAGAATGAAGATTTGCCACAGTTCCACTACTGAATGGCTCCAGTGCGACTACTTATAAATCAGTTTTATTGTAAGTGTCTGGCTAATCAGAGAGAGATCATTCCTAAAAGCATAACAACAACAAAAAATAACGCACCACTGCAGAACAGGATTTTGTTGAATTTTTCTCCTGCCACTTTGTCAGCAATCAATTTTCAGCCATCTAAACAAAGAGGACTTCCTTCAGGTAAGGTGCTACTAATTTGGGACCACCTTCAAAAAATAAAAAGACCAAAGGGAATGTCATTCTTGATTGACCTGAATTGAGAATTATTAATGCTTGTTAATTTGGAACAAAACAAAAAGATCTTATGAGTGAATTGCCATTTTTAATCAAGTCCCCAAATTATTTGAGGGGCTCCAGATGTCAAGAACTTGGGGCATGCACTCTGTCTGCCACACCTTGTCCCTAGAAAGAAATATCTTCAGACTTCTAAAGAATAGTCTGATATAGCATAGCTTATCAGCTATCAGCAAGCATTCCCCATTTAAGAGAAAATGGAGAAACTTTTTCTCTATTGAATTATGGTATGCGGTTATAGTTAAGGTGCTTAAAGCACATATTCTTTCTCATATAAAACTGGGAAGCTGGTTGAAGATATGCCCAAGCAGATCAGCATAGTCCTTCTGAGTTATGCAAGTAGATGAAGTAATCTCTAAACCATTCAAAAGGCATCAACAAGTCTCTGAATGGCAAGAAATCAAGAAACCATGTACTTCCTTTAAGTGTGATATGCTAGAGACCATTATATGATAGTAGCAGAGCCAGCTCAGCCTTTTCCAAATGACAAAAACTTAGGATCTATGTCCAACTGAAGTTATGGAAAATAAGATGCTCTCTGACACCATCATGAAATCTAGTGTTAAAAGGAGCCTCAAAGGTCAGTTGGTTCTAATGCCCATTTGACACTTGAATCCCTTCTACAGAGACCCACCAAGTGGTGGCCAGGCCAGACAGGGCACTCACTGCTGGGCAGGGGGGCATTGGGAGTGAGAAGAACATGGCTTGGAGTTAGTCAGATTTGGATTCCTTCATCATGCAAATATAAACAATTCTTCTCTCTCAGTCTGTTAAGAGAATTAAAAGAGTTAATGTATATGCTGGGCCCATGGTAACAAGTTCTTAATATGGGTGTGTTCTTGACCCCTCCCACTTCTGTTGAGCCAAATTTTGCCACACTATATCTCTCCCAATAGATGAGATTTCTGTCCTCTGGAGTTGCTAAGAGCTCATCTACCTCCTCATCCATTCAAATACAGGAAGGCAGGAATATGTCAGCCTCGAGATTTTCCTCAACTGTTCCCCTATCCTTGGACATTCTGAACCAAGAGAAGATGGGGTAGGAACTAACTGGAGCTTGGCACTAGTGACTAATTAGTCTGAAACTCAACCTGCTGATCAGGAGAAGAGCAAAATCTCATCTTTATTATCAGGATGTGTCTGATGCTGAAGAGCATCAAGCTAGATAAGTACAAGACTAGGGTTATGGGATGTTCTTTTTGCTTTTATTCAAATAAATACAATACGTATTTACAGTCTGATTAATTTTCCCCAGTCTTCTCTCTTTTTCATGGCGGTTTACGTAAGCTTTTAGACAAACCCTGCCATAATCATATCATGACCATGTAGTATTTGTCCTTTAGTTTGAAATGAATATTTCAGATGCACAAAAAAATAATATTTGTCAAATAAGCCAGGGTTGTCACCTGCCCACTCAGAACCTACTGAGATGAGGATTAGCAATTTTTTTTTTTTTTGGGTAAAAAATATATTTTTATAATGTACTTTTGGATAAAAAAGAATTGCTTTTCCCCCTTCTTTACCAGATCAGGCACTTGAAAATGAGAAATTTCAGGAATGGCAATCCAGTTCATTAAAATTCATTGGATTATGTTTCCTAAAAAATCCAAACTGTGTGAGAAAACTGCATTTAGCGTTTGCCATCATAGTATGATTGATGACTAAAATACTTTTGATGAGCTAGAGCTTGATTTAGAAATGTAGGAGTTAGAGAGATTTCATTTATTCTAAATTAGTCTTGCTTCCCTTGAAATTCTGTTTCAGATTAAGTAGTAACTTCTTTACTTTGAAATTGGTTAGATTAATATTACCTTTATTAGGAAAACTACTTTCCTCTCTGTGTTTTGGCCTCTGGTAACTCCAAATATTCATTTAAATAATAGTATGACTTTAGATGGTCACCCCTCTTCTTATCTAATGACTGTAGGATGAATGTAATCTCCATGGATCAAACTAAACTAAAAAAAAATCTCAATTCTCTTGGTAAAAATTCAGCCAAAGTTAGGGCCCTGAGGCAAATGGGTCTATGGAATCTTGGATTTGAGAGGTGAGGGACTGGGGCTGGGCCACTCACACTAATACACTGTCAGCCTCAGAAGTCTGCCTCGGTAGAGTGGTGGTGCCTTCAGCGCCCAGAGAGCAGGGCTGGAGCAGAGCCTCTGGCCCGGAGAGACTGTTCTCCGCCACAGCTCTCTTTTCTATGGACTCACTGGGAGGACAAAGGTGAGTCCTGTTTCTTAGCAACTTACCACACTGCCCACCTCTGATTCTACTTCTTTTGTAAAAATGGCTATTTGGCTAGGTGGCAACCCAGTAGAGTAGAAAGAAGTTTGATGTTTTGAGAACTGCTCCTTGCCTTCTTTTGACAGCAAAGGTTACAGAAGTTCTCCGGAATCTTGACACAGACAGCAAATCTACTTTCTACAAATTAAAACAACAACGACAACAACAACAAAAAATACCAACCACTTCACATTCAATTCTTTAAAATAACTTTGAAAAATAATACACTTTGAGACTTTTTCCACATTTATAAAAGAAAGGAAAAAAATTTTCAAACAATTTAAAAAAAAAAAACCATTAAAAATGTTGTATCAATAACCTTATCAGTAACAAATATAAAACATGTTAAGACACTCGGTGACTTCTTTAGGTGTGTTAAGGTGGAATGCATACATAGCGAGGTTTTACAATTAAAATGATCTATTTGGTAATAACTCTAGGAAGAGTTCCCTCAACAAAATAATTGTTTTGGAAAGAAGAGTTACAACTTTTCCCAAAATGTCAACAAGAGTAAGGATGTAAACATCATATACTTAAAATGTTAATACAACAATATTAACTTAAATAAATAAAATATAGTGGCACCAACTTTATGGCAGTTTTCAACATAAAAAATGTAGCTCAAGGATATTTAAAAATAAATAATAGTAACAAACAGGAATGATCACTCTCAGAACAAATCAACAGTATTTTAAATAAAGTGCTATGGGAAAAAGTAGCTCTACAAACTTCAACGAATCCACATACGAACACAAGTGTTATCTGGATCTTCAGGCTTGTGATGGGAAAGTTAGCATGAATCAAAGTCAGGCTTAGGACTGTCTTTTGTCATTTTTCTTTTTTCTTCCAATGTGTGTTTAAATATTTTCTTCAGGGTATTGTAAACTATTGGCCCATTTTCAGAATCAAAATTAACCTGGTGACAGAGAAAACTTATATTCAGGACATTGTAACAAGAGTCCAGTCTCTACTCTGGGAGAAATAGGAGGGGTAGAGAAAACACTAAGACTAATAAGCAAAATTACATATAATGTCTATAACTATACACAATAAATTTCACACATTTATTTTAATTGAAAGACTATATTAGAACTACCAACTGTATTGATACCAATCTTTTGAATGAAAACTCCAAATTAGATCTTGTGCCTGGATAATTAGCATAATCACATACACCTAGTCATGGAAGCAAGTAAATACTGAGTACGAAGTGAGTTCTTAATTCAGAAGTGAATTATTGATGGGGCCACTCCGGGCAGCAGAGTAGGAGTGATTTGAATGGGAAGCCTGGGCTTTCTCCTTGCCAGCTGTGTAAACTCAGGTCATAACTAACCTCTCTAGGCTTCAATTTCCTTCTCTGTAAAACAGAGATAATTATACTTCAGGACTTTTGTGAGTAATAAATAAACTCAGGTTTATATGAGAGTCTAACATATGCTTAACACATACAAAAAAAAAACTAAATAAAAGTTAGTTTCTTCTCCCTCTGATGGGAAGGTATCACGTACACATATTTGGATTCTTTCCCCAAGTTCATCACACTCTGGGGTTAGGAGTAATGTTAAGAAAGAGAACCAGGGCAATTACTACATCTCTCCCTGACCCTCAGAATAATATGTGACTCAGTGAGAAGAACTGGGATCACTTGGTCAGGGCTTCTCCTCTCCTGCAATCTCTCCTTCTCTGGTACATCGTGACGAATAAAAGATTGTTCCCTTTGTCAAGAATTGTGAAGGATCTGAGATTTTACCCTACTTGCAGAAGACACAAGACTCCTGGACTTTATTACTAATGGCAAAGCAAGCAGCACCAGGTTCATGTTCACTTGGGTTCCCCTCACTCCCAAGTCCCAAAGGGGTGACCCAGAGGTGGGGGCCAGGTGGATGCTGCACTTTGTATCACAGCTGAGGAATCCCAAGTTTAGGAAGCCCTAATTTTTCATAAGGCAGCTGCAAGCAAACCTGCCCAACCTTTTTGCCCAAAAAGGAAACATAATCTTTGTTATACTAGACTGCAAAAAATGTACCCTCTTATCCTGGAAGCAGACTCTATACAAACATCCTTGAAAAGCTAGTCTGAACAAAAGCGATCAGTGCCTCTGCTCATAAGATTGTGCAGAAATGTGAGAGACCCATGGAGAACTGTCTCCTAATGTTCTTATAAACAGATTTAGAACAACTGGCATAACTTCTTACTCATATCCCTTTAAAAATCCAATAGAAGTTGTAAAGAATTTCTACTGCTTAAGGATTTTTTTTTCCAGTTAAACTCAAAAATTTAATTTTGTCTTTACCATTGTATCATCTATCCTATTTGTAAAAACTCATTATTAATATTAATAAATGTTAATCGTTTGCTTCCTTAAACACCAAAGCACAACCCTCCTACATAGTAGATAGCCTCTCAGTCTACAGAAATGTAGATACAAATGTATAGGACCATATGATTTGTTTTACAGTTCACTCTGGAAACTGTGTGAAGAAAGGACTGAAAGGATGCAGAGCAGTTAGTACAATAAAAAATCCAGATGAGAAATAAGGAGGGTCTGGAATACGGATTTCACTTTGGAAAGAGTGGTGGGAGGAAGAGATTGGACAAATATTAAAAGGGGAGAATATTCAAACCTTGTGAATGAGTACAAATAATAACTGTCATTATCATTAATATTTACCACACATATTGTCATTCAAAGGCAGGGCTCTTTGTTTAAAGTCATTTTCATATCACATATGAGAGGTACCAAACAAATCAGCTGAGGGCAAGAAAAGAACTTTTTCTCTTGGCATGAACCTAGCTTCTTTCTTCAGCCAGCCAAGATTGCTGCAAGCCAAAAGGATATACATAGAAAGGAAATATTTTTTATTCTTTGCTTAGGATTTGCCAATCAGGACACACTATCGAATAGTCAACGCTAAATGTTAAATTCTCAATAGTTGGTTTCTTATTTAAACCCAAGGTAGAAATGGTTTAACAAGAAAAGATTTTCTGACTCTGACTAGGCACATGACTTAAAAATACTTTCTCAACACCCAATTGTTTCTCTCCTTTCCTATATAAAAGCTCTTTGTCCCAACATTCTTCTTCAAAAACCCCACAGTTCAGCTTTTCCTAATATCACTTGTTAGGAAACAGTGATTTTTTTTGGCACCAACTCTGCAATTACTTAGAAGAAATGTCAAAAACATTTCCATTAAGGGGAAACACAGCTAAATGTTTTATTTTTGAGGAGACTGGTGACTTCTGGAATCCGATTAACAAAAATTATGCTCATTTGTGGTCTGGATGGGGGGAAAGGAAGAGTGCCACTTACCTTAGTGAAAGCTTTAATGGCATGGGCAAGAAAAGCTTCCTCTACATCCACAGGAATCTCCTGCAAATTCACTACGCAATGTAAAATGCAAAGAATGGTCTGGTGCTGTCCCTGTTTTTGCAGAAATCAAAATCAAAATCAAACAAGTTGTCTGAAAAACGCCTCAGGAATTAAAGCAACCAAGAGCCAATCTTGGTTGAATTGGTTTGAGACCAAGAATTCAATCTCGAATGCTAAAATATCTCCTAAGATTTCTATCAAATGTTTGTTAATGCTAAATATTAATATAATTTATAAAGCATGCAGGTGATTATCAGTATCAATGCTGGTTAGTTATTACACAGAAAGACAATTGAATCTGAAGATCAGTGTGATCTTAAAATCGAATGTTTTTCTTGCAGTGAGATAGATAGATTTTTTCCATTCATTTCTTTTAGGCTACTAGAAGGCAACATGTCCTGGTGACACGTGGACAGGCCAGCTGGGCACTGCATAGTCAGTGCCTGTGTGCCCTGCCCCGTTCCAGATGCCGTGGAGGGAGGAGGGGCAGAAGGAAAAAGAGAGACAGCCCAAGCCCTCCAGGAGCACACAGGTGCTTAAGGAAGCAGCCGCTCTCTTGAGAGGGGAAAAACCCTTAACGTGTCCAGTGGCTTGACTCCTGGAGGCTGTTCACCTTGTAGAAGCAAAGAATAAATTCTATCACCTTAAGCAGTACATACTAAAAGCCTTTGGGAAAAAAAATCACACCCTTTAACCCAGTAATTTCACTTCTGGAAATATACTTTAAGGGCATAATCTGAAATAAAGAAAAACTTGTGTATACTGATTATTACAATGATACCTTTAAAAGTGAAAAATCCGAAATAATGTTAATGCCTTATGCTCGGGAAGGGAGGAGGTTAGGTGAGTGAATTGTGATGAAACAGACAGCAAAGTATGATGTAACCGAAAGTACTTGAGCTTTGTGCCAGAGTGATCTGAATCTGAAGCCTGCTCTAACACACGCTGTGTACCTTGGGCAAGCTGGTTCCCTTTCCTTTCCAGTAAAACAGGATAACACCCTCTTCCACTTGTAGCTATCCAGACCAGCAAAGGAGGTCATGCAAATAACTTCCTAGCAAGGGCTTGATCCATAGCCACGCAACAAAGGTGAATTTCCTCTCTTACCACCCTGCATGTTTTATCTCTATAATTTAATTGCTGAGGATATATCCTAAGAAAAGGACTCAAGATACAGGAAAAATCTCCTGTTCAGAGATGTATATTGCATTACTGTGTGTGTGTATATGTGTGTGTGTGTGTGTGTGCTGTAGTAGTAGATTTTTAGAGAAGATTTGGAAACAGAGGAGAGAATGTTTACATTGTAGCACAACATAGTAGGTAACTCATAGTAGATAACTCAAGGCTGATTATTAGATAATGTTATATTTATTTTTAACTGAAAACATAATATCTTGATATGGTTAAAACACTAAATTGTATAAAAGGGTATACAATCAAAAGTAAGTCTCCCTCCCTACCTAGACCCACTATCTCCCAGTATCCTTCCCTAGAAGCAACCACCATTACCGGTTTCTTGTTTTTCCTTCTAAAGATATTTTATGTACATACAAATTATATACATATATGTATACATATGTGTGTACATATATACATACACGTTTTTAAAAATACAAAAGAGTACATATTCCAACCTATTTCATAGTTTTTCATATTTATATGCCCATAGTAAATAAGTAGAAACAAATACTCAATAGTGAAAGAATGGTTACGTTAATCATGACATATCCCCATGATAGAACATTATATACCTATAAAGTTATTATTTATGAAAAGATTATGCCATACATGAAAAAATATCTATATAATAATTTTAAGCAAAAATGAAGCATAACATAACATATTAAAATGATTTTTATTATTTAAAAAGATACATTAATAAAATTGGAAGAAAAGACTTGAAAATGTCTTTTCCAGAAGTAGCTTTCCTGAGTGGTGGGATGATAGATATTTTCCCTTTTTATTTTTGTATTTTCTAATTGCCTACATTGAGTATGAATTTCTTCTCACATCTTAGAAAAACTATTAATTAGACCTAGATATGGAATTCTGTCTGAATGCCCTTTTTTAAATATATTTTTTAGGGTGTGAAACTTATATTGAGGGCCTTATTGAAATTCGTTAACGGGTTTGACATGTATTTTACCTTCTCTAATAAAAACAGTGCTTCTGCGGCATCCGCATGCCTGTTAACCAACATGTCAATATCCTCTTTGGTTATCACAGGCTCCTTCAGTTGTTCCACCCAAGACCACATCAAACTGCACAGGATGAAAGGGTCTCTTTCATCACATATTCTTTCCCAAGCTCCATCTCGGGAATTTAATTCTTTCTAAAAAGATAAAACAATAGTGAAAGAAAGAATGGCACCATTTGAATGATACTTAGTTGACTGTGAGAGTGGACAGGCTCAGTCTCTGGAGACATGGATTTGGGACCCCACCCCCGCTCCATGCTTCCTAGCAGTGATTGGCGCTAAGAAAGTTAACTTCCCTAAGCCTCCGTTTCGCAACTGTGAAGTTCTTCCCCCGCTTCCCAAGCTGTTTGGTTGGTTAACTGAGAACTCAGTTAAAGCTCCCAGGACAGAGAAGGTGCCTGCTCAGTTAATGTAAGTTTTCTACTTCATTCAGAAACCACAGAAACCATTCAGGAAGCAGGATTCTTCCTTTATAAACTCCTGGAGAATAAAACAGAAATATTTACTGCAGTGAAGGAGAATGGTAGATTAAAGTGCATAAATAAAAGAACATTGGTAAATTAACCAGTTTTAGTTTTAGTTTTGACTGAAACTTCAAAGTGCACAAAATGCTTTCTTTGGAAGTTGATAAATGTAGTAATATATATTTCTTTCAAATTCCTTTTTAGAATCCTATGTCGTATTTGATAAACAAATTCCTGCATTCTGAAATTTGATATGGTGAAAATAACTATTAAACCTTGCTAATATTCCAAATGCCTGTGGACAACTTAAGCAGAAGATCTAAAAATGTTCCCTCACAGAAAGCAGAGTAAAAGTGAGATAAGAATTTTAATTAATTTCTGACAGGGTTCAGATTTTTGTTTTAGCAGATAAAATATACTTTTGGGATAGCAATAGACATAATGATTACTACCATTTATTTGCTCACTCACCCAATATTTACAGAGTACTTACAACGTGCCAGGAACTATATAATATATGACAACCCAGCAGGGAGGCATTACTGAATCCCAAACCCCCTTTATGGATACATGTATTGGGGCTCAAGAAAGACTGAGTAACTTATATAGGAGCCCAAAGCTAGAAAATAGCAAAAGAGATATTCACACTCAATTCTGCCTTCCTCCAAATGTCTGTGCTATTTCTGCTATTCCACAATGATCCTCTGCTATTGGGTTTGTCTTTAGCCAATACTTTTAGTAGTTTATAGTTTTTCACACCACACAGATCATGGATATAACAGAGCAGCTTTTTATTCAATTTTCTGTAGCTAATGTGAAAAAGACAAGCTAGGCAGAAATGATAAGATTCAAAGACCCTCTTACTAAAATAACTTATTCCATCATGTTATTTTTGGAAATCTTCCAGTGAGAATAGGAGAGATGTCATGGGACAACGGAAGATATTATACAGATAGGAGTTTGTATCCTGGCTCTAACGCATACGAACCACGTGACCTTGAGCAAGTCACTTCACCTCTGTGAATCTTAGTCTCCTCATCTGTCATACTTCATAAAGTGATTGTAAAGATAAAAAAAGGATCTGTAAATAATGTCATCTGCCTTACAGGATTATTGTGGGAATCATGTGAAACAATATATGTAAAAAGGCCTAGTATAGGCCACAAGAGGTGTTATACTATTGAAACTTTTCCAGAATTTATTTCTATTACTGAAAGGTCCAAAATAAAATCTAGAAAAAGAGGGGGAGGGAAAAAGAAGGCCAAACTATTCAAATGGAAGGACTGTGATCCCCTCCAGAAAACGCATCTGTATATGTTACATATTGAAACAGCCTGGTCCAAACTCAGTGCTGAAACAATCGGTCCATGTGAAACTCACAGAGAGCATACTGGGTAACCCACGAGTAGTGGTATAAGATTTTTCACCCAAAACACAAGAATCCTATTACTAGCTAAATTGTAACACACAGTAGGTGTTCAGGAAATACTTGCTGAATGAATGGAAGAGTTTTTCAGTCTGGAAAGGTAAGAGTAGGAAACAAAGAAAACAATTTATCTTGGAAGAAAGCAATACACTGAACTGTCTGTTCAGCAAAACACTAATTCTGATGAACAAAACTTTTATCAAAAATCTTCTCCTACCATACAGTTAAGTTAGTGTGCACCTCTGAGGCTACAAACATAATTTTCAAGCCTCTGCATCCGAATCAGTATCGACACTCTTGGAAATTGTACAAGGCTTGTACAATTATATTAATGATCTTAAATGGAAAAGCAGCTATTAAAATAATTTAGAGCAGATTATGGGGGGGGCAGGTGTAATTCAGTGCTTGAGTACCTGCTTCCCATGTATGAAGTCCAGGGTTCAATCCCTGGTACCTCCTAAGGGAAAAAAAGTAGAGCAGATTATGGCTAACAAGTCAAGGTTTCACTGAATCAGATTTCCCAAGGTCAGACCCCTATTAGAGCATTTTACCTATTTCTGATAACTAGGATTATAAGGCCTGTCTCTTTAGACCAGGTGCTCATTCAGGGCAAAAGAATGTAGCCGAGTTAAGATGTTTTCCAGTAAAAGTACAATACAATGCACAGTGAAACTACAACACAAAATGTAGTTAAAACTTAAAATTTTGCACTCTAATTTAAGTAAAAGCCAATACATGGACCCAAAGACATGATCTCAGAAAAATCTCAAGGAACAAGGGTACTCTGTGGTTATTCCCAACTTTCCTGAATTCAAATAGCTGCCCAGACCCTTCTGCCTTATTACAGCAGGACTGCAAAGTCTAAGGAGAGAGTGCTGAGAAGACATCACTCTTTTTTCTGACCCCACACAGGACTTGAGATGATAAGCTCTAGAAAATTATTTTCTCTTATTTATTTCTCTAGGTCAGAGCTTCTCAAAGTGTGGTTCTCTGACTAGCAGCAGCATCACCTGAGGACTTGTTAAAAATGTAAATTCTCAGACCCTATCCAGGCCTACTTAACCATATACTTAGGGGGTGGGGGCTTCTGATGTCTAGGCCAAGAGATACTTCAAGTCAGTTCCTAAAGTTGTTTGCTTGGATCTGTCCATAACCACAAACCCGTTAGGAAAGAAGAAAACGAACACGATCAATGCCTTTTATGTGTCAAGCACTGTGCTGAGCATTTTCACTTGTAGATTTAAATGAAATAACCACCCTGAGTTGTTTCTAGTATCTTAGGCTCCTTTTATAGCTGAAAAATCTGAAGTTCAAAAGTTAAGTATTAAACATGCCTTCAAACTTCTATACCAAATAAAGTTGGGGAAATGGATTATGGTTTTGCTCTGACATATATATTTCCCACACATATATAATTAAATGAAATACAAATACCTGCCACATTTCTACCTTCCTTTTCACTTCCTCCTTTTCTACAAACTCATTTAAATTTGCCAGGGCTTTGGCTGCCAGGATTCTCCTTGCTTCAACACTCATTTCAGGATGCAGAGCAGCGTGAGGAGCTACTTCAGATGGATTTTTGCTCCCTTGATTTTCATGTCCAGCAGAGAATTTTGCTTTAGGAGAAGAGTTGTAGTCCAGAGGGCGGCAGCAAGTTCCACTGTTCTCCACAATGGATTCCTGGCCCCAACTGCCATGGGTTTCCCACTGAAGGTGGTCTACTTGCTGGAGACAATGGTCTGGTTCCTTATGGATATTTGCAAAGTTGGGTATAACTGGCTCACCAGGGTTGTATAAACCTGAAATCCCTGAAGAAAAGGTTTTACTCCGCTGTACTTCGTTTGGAATATTCTTCCTATTGAAAAGTGGTGAAGCATCATCTTTGAGTCCTTCCAAGCCTCCAAACTTGGTCTGATTCCAGAAAGAAAATGTATTGTGTACTAGAGTTTCTCTATTTAATTCTAGCTGTGGAGACTGTGAAATGTAAGAATGGCTTATGGTCTTCTGTTGTTTGAGGTTATGGCAAAACAAGACTTGGGCAGGCACTGTCCATGGTGTCTCCCCTTGCTCCAGAAGCAACTCAGCCCTCTTTAAATCTGAGTCACTGTAGCTGAGCCGCCTTTTCAAACGAGTCAGTGGTTGAAGGCATTCAACATTCCGCCTCTTCCAAAGGGGATCCAATTCTTGTTCACTGGCAAGAATGACATCCTGATTATCAAACGCTGTGGCCACTGCAGTGGGGGTAAAGGGGCCTGAAGCATCACTCTCCTGCCTCATTAACTCTTTATCCAGGTGCACTGTGACCATCTCAGAAACTGTCTTTTCGATTTCAGCGGAAAGATCAGGTACTTCTAATGCTTCCTCCTTCACCACTCGCCTGTTCTCAGCTAAGTCCAGAAGCAATTTGCAAACGAGGTGAATAATTTTTGGCACATGTTTCAGAAGTCGTGCCTCATAACCATGAAGCAGATGACGCTGGCGAATTAGATACTGAGCTAAGGTGACAGCATGTGCTTTGGGATCACAGCAAGAAAATATATTGCGAAGAGGAATCAGAAACTGTGTAAATTCCCTTACACACAGTAGCTGTCCTCTAGTTTGTATGGAATTGGGTCGCTTGGCTCGAACGAATAGAATTGCTTGGTCACCAGTCATTCTCGTTGCAAAAACTAAGTAACATGCTATTAAAACACCTGAACAGTGAAGAGAAGATCAGGGTTAGAAAAGCTTATTTATCACTTATCATTCTTTGATGATTTAAAATTCAAACATGTGTTAAGAAATCATATTTTAAGGACAATTTATAATTTTGTAACTTTTATAGAGGTCTTTATTATTGTACTCCCCTTACTGTGCACAAGTTTATCTACTTAACCTGGCTATATGGCAGCCCCTGCTCCCCCCTTGACTGAGAACTTTTGGAGAGCAAGGGCTGCCTTAGTCACTTCTGTACTCTGTGCCTGGCACCAGAACTGGCACAGTATAGAGAAGCATGGGTGGAGTAGAGGAAGGGAAGACTGAGTAAACTGGTTATCTGGCCCATCAATACTCTGTATGCAAGACTCCAACCTGGAAGAGGCAAACCCTGCTTCTATTTTCCACTCTGTACAGCTCTTGAAAATTTCTACCTGATCTACGTATATACATTGTGCTCGGTTCTTCCCAGCCCTGACATCTTTTCCACTGACAGCACATTCCAGCCTGACACTCTTCCTCCTTGGGCAATATCTGTCTTTTAGGATTAGTCACATTCACAATCTACTTTTATTCCTGACAATTCTCCTTCCAGTTTTGTGTCTACGTTATTTTGTGCTTTCTTCCGGACTATGACAAAACTCAATTTTCCCAAAAGCATTTAATATTAACGAAGTCAGCCTTAATATTATGCACAATAGTATGTGTTTATGTGTCTTCTTATTAATGAATATCAAATTAAAATGAATAATTAAAATGCAGTTGTTAATCCATTAATTCAAATATAATATCAAATTAAAAGGCAATGTGAGGGAATCTGTGTGATTCACCAAGTTTGTAAAGATCTTGTTACATATGAAAAATCAGAACCTCTGAAAGTTGGATGTATTCCCAGTACATAGTAGGAGACAATGTATCTTTATCATGAGAACATGGCAGATCTTTAGCCTAAGTATGGAATATCTGAGGAGTAATCATGAGGAAGAAGAATAAATGTCTTCTTTGTCATCTTCCAGAGCAGCCAGATTTTGGCTCCACATAAGAGCTAACTATTTCAACCAGAACGAGTCCCAATCGTAGAAGATGGTCACAAACAGGTGGGAGGTCATACAATAGGTACACTGTAGACAGGAGTTGAGCATCAGATGTTTGGTTGGACCAGATGACAATAAAAATTTCAACTCTCAGATCTTTATCTTTGCCCTGATACCAGCACTGTAATGACATTCTGCATTTTTAAGTAAAATCACTGAGTTTTATATAGAATTCTAGCCACAGATAGACTCTCCTTCACAAACAAAATCCTTACACCTCTAAAAGTAGAAAGCACATGAGCTTTGGAGTCAGAGAGTCATGGATTTAAATCTTAGCCCTGCCACTTATGAAATGTAGCAAATTACTTAACCTCTCTCAAACTTCAGTTCCTTCAACTCACATTGTTGCTCAAGATTTAAAAGGACGGATGGAAAATGTCAAGAACATAGTAGGTGGAACAATGCTTGCTATTATTATTTCAGTAAATTACATGTTTTAAAGACATTACATATTAAAATGAGGTGTTGACTTTTTTCTTTTAAAGAAGAAAATCAGAAAATCAGAGTCGTCATTTAGCTACCTTTAGAGACCTTCGTGTTTATTAAATATGAGTTTTCAAAAATACTCTCATGAACATACAGTCATTATAATCATCTATTTAAGATGATGCAAGTAACTTTTATTTCTCCCATTTGACTCCAAAGCTTTGGTGGGATTCTGAAAAATATTTATCCTCTAGAATCAGGAAATATTATTCTTTATATGTTTAAATATACCTACAAGACAATAATACCTAATCCTACAACTTTACCTGTTCGACCAAGCCCTGCATGACAGTGGATAGCTACTCTTCCTTCTTGTAAGGCAAAAGTCATCACCTTCACCATATCTAAGATGGTAGTGAGCGATGCTACACCATAATCCTTCCACCCGAAATTGTAGAAATAAACTGGGGAATAAAAAAAGAAAGCAAACATCAACATACAGGAAAAATATTTGCAAAGATCTTTGAAGAATATTAGTGAATTCATGAGATGTATAAACCTGTAAGGCAAATAGATCTCACTTGGCTATTGAGGACTGAAAAAATAGGCTTTTCACATTTTCAGTAAGTGTATTGTTATTTCTCACAAAGCACATTTTATATTACTTAAGACATTTCCTTCTGAAACTCAGAAAGAACTGTAGAAAAGCAGAAATTACAAATTAATAAGAATGATCCACACTAAAACTATTCAGCTATGGAAGAAAAGCATACAATCTTTTGAAGCATGGAAATGTGTCTAAATGACTTACAAATGGCTAAAGACGACAGTACATGAGATTCACCTAGACAGAAAAAGGAGCTAGACACAAGCTTCTTAAAAATGTTCCCAAATTGCATAGCTTTGTCATTTCCAACCTGGCTTTGAAAGATCCGCATTCAGTAGATTTCATTCCAAAGCTCCTGTGAACTGAGGGACCTCTGGGATTATTGCATAAAGAATCACTGAGCAGAGCTGAGCCGAGCAGAGCAGGGCAGAAAAAAGCCTCTAAGTGCTGTCCTTGATAATTCATGAAGAGGAGTGGTGGGAAGGAACTTACTGCCAGCTTCCATGAAAGCTTCAGGAAGGTAAGTGAAGCCACTTTCTTGTTCCAGAGGGTTTCCACAGCTAGCATGCTCACCAGGACGCTGAAGGTTAATTACTGTTTTTATG
>JAQZBX010063317.1:0-16712 GCA_029593785.1 Cabassous unicinctus | reverse complement strand
GGTTACTGTCTGGCTGTGGCACATTGTGGCAGAGCTGTGCTGAGGATGCCGTAACACAGCGGAGATTACTAAAAAGTGCGTGTTGTGTCTTAATATTTGGTCATGTAAGGCCCAGGTGTGCCCTATAGCATTGACACCCTTACTATTTTTTTTTCTGTAATGTAGATGCATCCTATCTAATAGCACTATGAAGTCACAGGAATCTCCAAGCTAAGAAAAGAAATAGATATTTAGATAAATGTTCTGTGATCATTCACACAGATCTAATATACATAGTTTCATCTTGGCAGAATGATGACAGCCTAATAGATGACAGCTTTGTATACACAAAGGCCTTGCCATATCTCTGGCCTAGAAAGAATGTCATCTTGGTGATCAGACTCATGCCAGCTTTAACAGTGTCAGGCGAATTAGGAAGGATAAAATCTGATTTTAGATATTCCTTTATAAGTCCTCATCTGGAGAGAACAAAAGCCTCTTGGTAACTACAGTCAACGTAAACGTCTAATCCTTTTACAAAGCAGGATAAATTATTTGTTGAAAATATCAGAAGTGAAGTTTGAGGATTAAAATGGAAATATACACATATAGCTATAATGGGAGCTTAGGACTTATTTCAGAATTCAAAAAAAAAGGAAAATAATAGATAAATAGACATTATCAAAAGGAATCTTCATTTTGACTGAAAAAGCATGTTATCAATTAAAACTCTCCTGCTTTTCAACTACTGGTATATCTATGAAAATAAATTAAGCTGGCTGTTACCATATGAGGATGTAATGAAACGCCCTAAAGTACACCTGGAATCATGAAAAAAGAACTATTTCTGATCTTTTTAAACCTTTAAATTCTTTAGAACTTGAAGTAACTGGATTTTATTTTCTACTTTTAGATTCAAAATAAGTTGTCTGATGGCATTTTTGCTGTGGAAAGAGACCTCTTTATTGGTACAGCAACTGTAAAGCCCTGAGATTTGTAGGCTGTTAACCAAAGAGACATTTATCGAATTACCAAGTTAACAGCATGACCATAAATATAACAGCTCAAAAGCATTCTAGCAACAGCAGAGATCTGTAAGAAGTCTTCTCTGACTTAACAGAAAATTCTTTTTGTCAGCTAACTAGGGACATCCCAACTGTGACCCTACGCAAAGCCAGTTCATCAATTTGAGCTCTTACCATATTTGTGAACATTATTTTCCTTCAGTTTGGCTAACGGTGCTTTTAGATACAGGACTCTCTGGGTATTGGGAAGGAATCCCCTCAGACCACTTTTGTGATGAGTGGATATCTCGGTCCACCGGACTCGTGAGGCAACCTGTTCTAGAAGTGTGACCCTGGGGCTGCAGTGATGGAAGCTTCCAGCACTGAGGCCATAAGGGAATCTAGAAAGGATCTGATTCAAAAGGAATTGACTGAAATACTTGCCTTCCACCTTGTCTATCTGCTGTCTTTCTTCACTCGGCCCAATTTTCAACAATTAGACAAAAAACTAGGCATAGTGTCGACAGAAGGCTATTCCTAAAATGCACCTGGGAAGAGGCGGTGGTTACTGGCAATCTCCTTCAGTCTTTAAATTATTTCATCAAATTAGGTAACTGTCACTTTGGAAGGCACAGAGTATCAGGAAGAGAGGATCTGGGCTGAGTTTCAATGATGAGCAGGGACTAGAGCAGGCTAGTGAGCTGGCCCAGCAAGGAGTCTGGGCACCAGAGATCGCCCTTGGGAGGGCTGCAGGCCTCAGGAATGGGACTAGATCAGGGCCTCTGGGGCATTAAGAGTTCAGGAAGTTAGGGCACCCATGTGTTCTGGCCTGTCACATCTTAATTGTGCCATCTTGTGTGTGTGACTTAACTTCTCTGAATCTCTCTCTCTTTTTCATTTGTAAAATGGGGATAAGCCTACATTCTTTTCAAGACATTGTTAGAATTAGATACAGCACAGTGTTGAGTCCTCAGCACAGCCCACGGTGACTGCTCAAGAAAGATTTTTTGAATGAATAACATGCGCACAACATCCAGCTCTGTGCCTGATCCATAGAGAGTTCCCAATAAATGAAAAGTTCACACCTAAGGTTTCCTGATGAGAAATGTTCTGGAAACTGTGCCCAACTGGTGTGTGTAAAAGGCCACAAATCTCTCAATCCAAGGAAGGGAAAGTATCCATGCTATGAAAAACTTTCTTTCCCCTGACCAGGTTCAGGACACTTTATGGTCCAAGTACCACTGAGACTGAAAATTTATGCCAGTGGGAAATGATGGATGCATTATAACAGCCAATTCGAGCTGCGTAGGTGAGGATTGTTCCTCTGTGTTGCCAGGGACCAAAACAATCCAGTTTACAAGACAGAACATTTTTCACGTATCTACTACACACATTTAGCATTTTCTATTTTGGACCATTATTAATCTATAATTATTCTCCTTTGTGGAGTTGAGAAATCATAGCAGGAGGTTACAATGCTCAAGGAATTAATCTTTTTCCTGAACAGGGAAAATCAGAAAAAAAAAAAAAGAATACAAGCCCCAAAGGGAAAATGCCTTCCCATTTCCGCAGGCACGCCATGCTAACATGTCTGCAATTAGCTCAGTTGCTCATAGTTTCCACAGCTCTGCTACAAGGCGTATCTTAGTTTTCCAGACCCAAGCTTGGTAAGAATTGCCTAAATCTATAATCTCTCTCCTATCCTTTTGGGCTCCTATCACCTCTTCCCTAATTGCAGGGGGTGAGGTGTGGGTTGGAACCTCGTGAAACACTGGCATTTTTCTTTCATTCTGACATTTTCCTGATGCCTCATCACCTGTCCCCTTCAGTTGGAAACAGTGGTGCCTGGGCCTCAAATAAAGATGATTGGAAACAGGACCCTGGTATGTCGCCCGGTCCAATCGATGTTTACCACCCAGCCAATGTCTATATTGGGCTAAATATACCATGGGATAAGACCCCCACTCCGGCCTTATCTCTTGGCATCCATTCATGGATACAGGCCGTCTTGTGTACTAGGACTAGGAAACCCTACAGGTTTCACCCCACTCTGTCCATGGATCTATAATGATAAATTAAATTTAATCATAGTTTGACCACCACTTAAAAGCTATGTGTCCTCCTGATGGAGATGTGCCAAGAATTTTTAGGTTTCTCAGCACAGTTTCAGCCTGGGAACAGCAGACGGCGGGTTTAGTTGTGATATTAAATACAGGACGATACAGTGGGAAATACGTGGACTTTAAAGTCAGGAAAAATCTGACCCAAATCTTTTATCTGCCTTTCAACTATGGGCAAATTATTTAATGTCTCTAAGAATCAGTTTCTTTATTTGCAAGTTGAGGATATTTAGAAGTACCTGTTCTATAGGGTTGTTCAGAGAATTAAGTGAGTTAATAAATGTAAAATATGCTTAGAAGAGTGCCTAGTACACAATTAGCTCTCAATATGTTACCTGTTTTTGAGTGTATCACTTATTCCCAAATCCTCTAATTTTCTATCACAATCTCTTAGGCACAGGCCCAGGCCTGCCTAATGAAGAGAGTTAGACCAGGAGTATTTTAAGACTCCCACCCTCCCTGCATACACCCTGCCACATATATATACATCTCCCAACTGATAACTGAACACAACAATTTCAAATTTAGAAATTCACTGCTTGTCTGCTATTAAAACATGAATGTTCCTTGGAAGGGCAACACATCAAACCAATAAATGGTAATGTCCTCCCTTTATGAAGCAATACCTTCTAGGTGATTGGGGCGTTTAAAAAAATCTTATCTTAAATTACTTAACAATCAGACAAAGTAGTTATTATCCCCACTGACAACGTACAGACAGGCTAATAGAGAAAATCAGAGCAAAGACGGAAATTAGGAGTCTCCTAGTCAAGTTTTTTAAATAAATCACAAAATATAAACAATCTGTGAGCTTGATAGAGAGGCTGAAAAATACAAAATAAGCATAGACTGGGATATATGAAAACACACTTTCCGAGATAGGCCCCGACCTTGGAAATAGGTATATCTGATGCTCTCTGAGTCTATCAACTGTCCCTGATATTTTTTCTCTTGGGAATAGTAAGAAGTATGAAAGTTCTGGTAAATATGGACGAAGCCTCCTATAATGCAATGGGACAGGGGTGGGTGGCCCAGGCAGCTTGAGAATGAGTGCCAGACAAGGCATGTGGATGGCATGGGTGGGTTAGGACAGAATCCTCGTGAAAGTTAGGAGTTCTCTATTGGGGCTCATGTTTCTCTTTGCTAATTAGACTCTGAAATACCTATCATCAAGTCATGCTTCCTGACTGAATTTGTGTATTACACAGTTCACCTTATATAAAATAGAGAAATAAGAGTGTGGTAGATAAGAATTTAGGCTCTGGAATCTGATAGATCTGGGCTTAAATGCCCACTCTGTCACTAACTGGCCTATGAACCGGGGGCGGGGGGGGGAAGTTAGTAATTTCTCTGAGCCTCACTTTCATTACCTAAATGTGTGAGTATGTGTGTGTATGTATGACATAATATCTACTTCACAAGGTCATGTGAGAACTAAATGAGGTAATACATTTGAGGACATACAGGAGATGCTCAATACATGCTAGTTATTATTATCACACAGACATATTCAGACTGTGAGCTATTGTAGGGCAGGGACTTTAACTTAGTCATCTTTATATTCCTGATGCCTGTTATAAAGTCAATGCTCAATAACTTAATGTTGACGGATGCTTAATTGAACAAATTCAGTGCTTCTGAATTACCAAAAAAAAAAAAGCAGTGTAACACAAGACACAATCACACCATGTCTATACTAGCAAATAGCATATTTTCTAATAAATAACTGCCTCTGCAGCTGCTTGCCATTTGCTCATCATTGAAGTAAAAAGAAAAGCACAGTCATAATTTTCAGTGATGAATGTAATATGTCATATGCAAGTTTCCAGATACTGTAAAAACTACTTGGATTATTGGGAAGCAACTCACCCCTGAGTTTGAATGATCCCACTGATTTCCATACACCCCAAGGTTGCCGCCACCCTCCCAAGCACTCACCATGTGCCCAGGCTCTGCACATGTGCTTTTGAACAGTTGGTCATTTATTTATCATGTATTGCTGTTCATAGACATGTTACTAGATTTCTCTACTTCCATGGACATGGTGAAAAAAAGGGAATCTTCCAAGGTTCCCCACTTCATTGGTAAGCACACTTAGTTCCATATTCAAGCACTTGAGAATTCTTTGGGCGATTTGAAGAAAGTTAAGGCTCTGATCACTTGAAAGAGAATTCCTGTGGATTAGGATTCTGGCCTTAGGTGATTTTGTGTGGTTCACTGAATGAAATCATTAGGTTGCAAAATCTACCCACAATAATATTAGCACTGTCCTAAGGCTGGAGAGCCACTGATTTGAAAATGCAATTTATGATAGCATAGTCAAGAATGGATCTGTGAGATTTTGCTAAACAACTTCCTTTCCTATTTGAACCTGTAGTACATTCAGTTTCCATAAACTCTTTTCACACTCAGGTTTAACCCTTTTGACCTCCAAAAAAAAATAAGATTAGAAAAAGCAAAAATTATGCACACAATATATATATATATATTTAAAAATAATAACTTTAATTAATTTACATTTATTCTTTACATGGAATCAGTCAAGAACAATGACAGGACATAGAATTCTGGGCATGCAGCTGTACTGAGGAAATAGATAATGGACGGAGTATGTCAGATATCTGAGAAGAAATGGCCCACATTGTTTGCAAAGAACTTCTTTTTGTGCCAGTTTATGATATTA
Organism: Cabassous unicinctus; assembly: GCA_029593785.1. Classification (NCBI taxonomy): domain Eukaryota; kingdom Metazoa; phylum Chordata; class Mammalia; order Cingulata; family Chlamyphoridae; genus Cabassous; species Cabassous unicinctus. The sequence continues at coordinate 10,926 of JAQZBX010063317.1, read as the reverse complement.
CCCATGCATCACTATCAAAACAACAAAGAAAAGGAGAGAGAAAGAGAGAAAAATTATTAAAACGAAGCTCTCATTTTCTTCTGTTGGAAAACAAAGCATTCTTTTTTCCCAGATTATTAGTTGTTTATCTCTAGCCGAAGTCATGTTCTAACAATTTCCCTGTAACTGGAAACATACATATCTACGCATGTTGCTAAGTAGCTGGGTGTTTTACTGGCATTAGGACTCAGTACACGGCAGAAGGCAGAAGGCTTCATAGTGTCGGGGCCAAAGTGGTAAAAGGAGGCTATGACTAGGTATGATGAGCAGATGAGGTTCCAGGAAACCAGAGTCGCAAGACGCAGACCTTCCTCACGGCTTAGTCAACATCACAAGGCCTGAAGCCATAATTGCTTCTGACCACTTAATTCCCCGTGTTTGGGTCCCATTATTCTACAAAACAAAGAAATGAGAAACTCTGGATAAATGTCCTTGTGTATCGCTAATCCTATTCATATTGGAAAACATACAGCCTGTCACTTGAACTGTCTTGAAAAACGCTGGCCTTCAGCATTACTGTGCTAACCTGCATAAAGCTAGGTGCTTTCGCAGCTAAGTCCCATTTACCAAAATCTTAACGCATGGAACGGAATAAACAGGCTTCCATATGTTAGACTAATTTATGCTATCCAAAAGTGGACGTAAAATGACTAGGTGTCATCCCCAAATGAAACAAAAACAAACTACCTGGTATGAGAGAGTCTGTAGACATTTCTCTGTCTTGAGCCAACTATCCCCTATACAGGGCAGATCCAATATAAATATATCTTCGAGTGAGCTCAGGGGTCCAGGCTAACCCATGACTGCTGAAATAAAAGCTGGGTTTTCACCAGGGAGCGAAGAAATCACACCTGTATTGGCTGAGCAGTGACCTCAGCACCTGGTTTCTGTAACTTGCTGGAGAAAACCAGCAGATGAGAGATCAATCCTTTAAGGGGCAGGGTGTCTGTTCTTCACACATAAGTGGGAAACCCTTAAGCAAGAAAACCTGCAGTTCCATGGATGGTCTGTTCCTAAAATGGGGTCTCTCCCACTTAAGCCAGATCAAAATGTGCTAATAAGGTCAGACAGCCCATCCCAACAATGAACCCCCTGCCTTAGAACTAAATGAAGCTGATTTCCACAAGCATTGCTCCGGGCTCTTTTAAAAATGATCTGTAAGGAAAAAAAAAAAAAAAGAATTCACTCAAATAAAGCAATAATACTGGGTTTGATGGAGGGGTAGATTTTATTACCATTCACCCATGTCTGCATCCCCTTCTGGGGGTAGGGTTCTATTTCCCTAAGACACCGGAAGTCAGACTTGCATGGAAGTGACTTGTGTATGTCCAGGTAGAAGCTTGAGAGATAGCCCGCAGTTCACCTTCATCTTTGCCTTTGCCAAGAGAAAAGTCAATGTTAAAAAAGAAACTCTGTCATCACTGTGGGTCCCCCAGAGAGGATGTTATGGAATAGAGGCCCCTATCATCACTCTTTGGACATACAGTGTAAGTGAAAAATAAACTTTCATTGTTGCAAACCGCCAAAATCTAGGGGGAGTTTGTTAACACAGTAGAACCTCACCTATTCTAGCTGACACGGATCGCAACTTAGAAGAAAACAGCTGGGCCTTTGAAACTACCTCTGTTTATATTAGGTGTTTATGATTTTGTCAACACAAGTAAGTAAACATTGGTTAATGTCCTCGATGTTGAGCATCTTTCCCCACAGGCAGTTGAGAGAGGAGCTTATTTTGGGCTTACGCTTTGTGGGTCCCACACATTATAATTATCTTATAATCAGTCGATAAATTGCATTTTGCCCCATTCAGTGTGATTCAAACCTGGTTGCTTTAGAACTAGTGAAAGGAACTATCAAATTGTAAGATATTCAAATGGACTGAAAACAGATCTACCATTGTGGTGTTACCTCCAAAATGTGCATGCAAGGTAATCAAATCGTGTATTTGACTGGGGCGCCGACCTGCCCACTGGCCACTGGAAAGGCAGCCTTGCTGTTTTTATGGCTTTACGTCCTTAGAGGTTTTCTGGGTTAGTGAGAAGCAGCTGAGTGGGTGTGGATCCCGGAGAGAAATCAGGGCAACAGAAAACCCGAAAGAGGGGTAAGTGGAGGAGCAGAAGCCATTATGTTTAATGCCATTTCCAAAGAAACAGCAGCGATATTAAATGATTTCCTGGTGTCTTTTCAAGCAAAATCATATACTGGAAAGCAGTGTGGCAGGAAAAAGTAATGAACTAATGTCACAATGGGTTTCCTACAGGCTTAAGGAGTTAAACTTATCCCAGATGAAAAAGGACAACAGATGGGTGCATTCCTATGACTTGTAAAGCTGGATAATAAAATGACCTAAGACTCTATTTAGAGAAATAGAACAGCTACTCTTGGGCTGTTTACAGACTTAGAAATATCACGATAAGCAAATGCAGGCAGTTCAAAGGAATGATAAAAAAAAAAGGACAAGTGGATAAATAATGACCTGGTGGTGTTGCGAAAATGTAGTGTAACTCTTGCATTGTTAATATAAACACAGATGACCTTTACATTTGCTCAACTTTCGTCTTCAAGACAGGAAACAGCAACTGATCTTTATCAGAAAAAGTAGAATCTTCCACTTGCTTCTGCTGTGTTGACAAGATGGTGCATGCCAGAGCATAACAATGTCCCTATCTCTTCAAAGCACATGCTGAAAGCCCGATAGGCGGTTGAAAGCGAAGCTTATCCTGGGCATATGCTTTATGTGTCCCAGAGGCAGCATGGGCAACTTCAGCGGGAAGGCAGTGTGTATGTGTGGGGTGTGGGGTGTGGAGTTGGGATGGGGTGGTGATAAGGGGTGGTGATCGAGAGAGGAGGGATTGTGGCGACATTTACTGCCTATGTATTAATCAATTCGTCATTTTCACAAACTTAAATATACTCTAGGGTAATGTTTACCACTTAAAAAACAAACAACGCTAAGAGCAATAGTGTCATACATTGGCGTAACTATTGAATTGAATATTCTGTACACACTACGAACTAAAACATCACCAAGAATTGTTTACGGGTTACCCAATATTTTGCGTCAGAAAAGCTTCAGACATCTAAATTATTTTTTTCTCTGTTTCTGATTTAAAAATTGATACAGGTATTTTTTTAAAAATAGTGTTCACAGAAGCACACTGACATGTTTCCATCAGTATAACACGTTAAAAATCCACGCATTGATGTCTCAGGCATCAGGTAGTTCATAGCAACGTATGGCGACTGGTGAGTGTTCTCTCCAATCTTTTCACTTGATATTTATCTAGTTATTACAACATGTGCTCTTCCCCCAAATGAAGTCATGTTGATTGATCTGCAGAGACTATTTGGTCTGGGTTCCAAACAGATTCTCTCAATATGGAACAAATTCTGATTGCTCATCTTTATTAAATATTTCTCACTTAGCATAGACACTTGTAGAACCCCCCCCCCCCTTTTTTTAAATGTTTCTTTACAGCCATTGTATAAAGAACCATAATCTTGTTTCCTTGGGCCTGTGATGGGGTGGTTTTTCTTACCCTTTACAAACTCTAAACCAGCCAGAGAAACAGGTTCCTGTGGCAGGGCTTTCAGTTCCATCTTCTAGCTCCTCACCCTACCTCCAAGTATGTACCCACCCAAGAGATAATGGTACAAGGGATGCTTTCTCTCCTATTCCCAATAAATAAATCTATAATTTTACTTAAGTTTCTTGCCGTTCTACTATGTTCCTTTAAGTAGTATCAACTTTACATGCTGGAAGCATCCACTACCTATTCAATCAAAACCAATGCCTCTATAGTCTAAATCAGGGCTCAACATTTTCTGAAAAGTGTCAGCTAGTAAATATTATTGACTTTCTGGGCAATATGGTCTCCGGTTTCTTTTGCAATGACTCAACTCCACCATGGTAGCAGGAAAGCAGCCATAGATGTAAACAAGAGGGTGTGTCCAATACAACTTTCTTTTTTATAAAAAAAGGCAGGTGAAGAAGGTTGTGGATGGCATGCTGTAGTCTGTTGACACCTGATCTAAATCAAACACACACTCTTAGCCTTTCCAATAATTCAAATCCCCCTTACCCATGTCCTTCACACTCTCCCTAGAAGTATTTAGGAAATGAAAAAATTCAATATGGACAGAGAATCATTACTTTCTAAACAGGACTCTACTACAGCTAAAGAAAACTGGCACAATTCCAACTCCTCCAAGGCACTTATTCCATGGACATTGGCAACCAATGAAAATGACACCAAAAAGAGAGGCCTTTGGATGCTTTCTTTTTTCCTTCTCTTTACAGACTCATAATCTGCTCATAACCTGAATTCTATGTATTCATAACATAGAATACAGATGTTTTCTATTATCTGTAAAGAATTTGAGGAAAACATCTCATGACAAAGTTCCCTGATTAGTTAACAGCCAGTCAGAAAGCTTTGAGTGAATGAACTTGCCTGAAGGTAACTCGAAGTAAACCAACCAGGGGCTTCTTGATGGAAAACTCCAAAGCAAAATTGAAAGTAATGTTTTACAAAAAGAAAAAGAAAAATGAAAAACACTGGTATGTGTGTGTGTGTGCCTTGTGTTTCTGTGTGTTGGGGAAATGGCCTCTGGTACTGCCTTTGTATTCAGATAATGCTGACCCTAGAACTTTGAGTTATTTGAATCTTTGCCAAAGCAGGTGTTTTCTTTCATATAGACCAAGTCTTATGAATTTTGGCATAATCCGTCAGTGAAGAGAGAACTCTTCTGCCTTGTGTGTGGCTGGGTAATTAGGATGAAATGCTTGTGATGAAGTGTGAGTTCTCCTCAGTTACCCATTCTGGACACAGCACCTTTAAAACACACCAAGACTCTGAAAGTATTGCTGAAGGCAAAGGTATTAATACCGCCTAGTGAATCGAATGTCACCGGCCCCACAAAAGAGAAATTCCAGCCGTCGGAGTTGTGTTATTTTCCAGGTGCTCCTCTGAAGAGTGGTCTCTGGGCTAGAACAGTCTGTCTTTCATGGGGAGTACAGCTAACAACTTGTACTGGGTCATTTGGGGTTTCTCCAAAGAACTTTCCAGGTGAACTAGCACATTGGGAGTATAAATGAGAGAGGAATTAAAACCATTTGAAAGGCTGGCTTCTTTGGTAAAACTACAGGAAAACCTCATAATATCATAGCTGGTTATTATACAGATTCAAACGGTATATGATGAGTTAAACCAGGTCCCTTGACACAAAACAAGTGTCTTCGGTTCCGGTCTGATAGGGCATGGTTAGAATGTTATGTAAAAATCATTAGACTTTCCATTCCCCTATCAGTTTGGCAAAGATCAAAAGGATCAATACACAGTGTGGACAAGCGCATGGGGAAACACGTTGTTGGTGGAAAGTAATCTAGTATGGCTCTTTTGGTGATAATCTGACAATGTGTTAAAAGACATAAAATTTCTAAATTTTTTGATGCAACAATTCTACTTCTAGGGATTGATCATAGAAAGAAAACAGGTCAAAATCTCAAAGATGCCTGTATGAGGTTCACCAGAGCATTGTTAGAAGAGCAAAATGTCATAAACACCCTCAGTATCCATCAACAGGAGATTGACTAAATGGAATAACCAGTAGCACATATGTTTTGCAGATAAAAATGTTTTGCAGATAAAAATGATATTGATATCTATAATAATTTACATGTGAAACTATTGATGATGTTGTTTGTGAGATGTAGGCTAGGAAAGGAATAAGGTACAAGTTATAAACCATGTTTAATATGATCGTATGCCTCTGTGTGTCTATAAAATGCAAACACTAGCTGCTTCACAATAAATGAATTGCAACAATTTTTCACTTTTTTCTCTTTCTACTTTTTATGTTTTGATATTTCCAAATGCCTGTATTAATTTTTATTATTAGAAAAAAAGAAAACAACAACCAAACAGCAAAAAATCAACTTAGGTTTTTTCCTCCCTCCTCGCACATGCATTATAGAAATGTCCCACTGTTTATGTTAAGCATTTTGCATTTTCCCAAGGAAAGCACCATAGCAAAGCACAGTTGCACAGGAAGGAGGAAGGCTTGGGGTCTGTGGCCTGCTGGTGCCCTGCATTAGCTACGCTAAAGATAGCAGAATCAATAACAGGGCTCTAAGAGCTTGTTAATCATCACACTGAACTCGAGGTTCACTTTTATAAAATAGTCTTGGGACGGTAATAGCCTTGCTGTTTCATACCACCTTTCTTCCCGAGAGCTGTGTGGACATTACATCATCCATCCTGCGGTTGCCTGTGAGTTCTAGCTGCCGGCAATTATCTTCCATTTTAAAGATAGAAGCTCTAGGCTCAGACTTGGCCAAGACCAACAGCCACTATGTCAGAGGTGGGCAGGTAACATCTCTATTCTCCTGCCCTTTGGCCACTGCTCCGTGGTCAGCGTCTCCCATTTGCTTATCCACCAACCAGGGAGCAAACTTACGTGGGCCAATCTCCCATTTGGTTCCTTCTCCACCTTATTCCTCAAAAACAGCAATTTTGATACAGATAAATTCCTTTCTCCCTCAATTCTGGGGTCTATGGTAAAAGATTTTGACAGGTCTGGTTTGGGAAAAACTGTTGTACTCCACATAGTGTATTCAAAAGTTGGGCAAAGCCATCTGGTAGCGTAATTGGATCAGAAAGGCCTACTTGGGTTAAATCTTGACAAATTCTGACACGGCCCGCAATCCTGTTTTCAGCCGGATGAAGGGAAAAAAAGAGATTAGTGTTGCCTGTCCTGGAGGGGCAGAAACTAAAGGATGGAAAGATACACCGAGAGAGAGAGTTTTGATGTCAAGACCACGGGCTTGCGATGCCCACAGCTCTCTCAGCATTTCTAGGCGAATCACCTAGAAAAGGCCAGTAGTAGAAAGTGTGATACAGGAAGGGAAGCATTTGGAGTTGCCCTTTCTCTTTTGAAACATCTAAACAAAATGTGATACTGAGAGAACAAGTACCGCAAACAAACCTACCCCCCCACCCCCAGGAAGTGGATTCACAAACTCCGTTAAACTACAAGGGGCCCAGGAGAGCTGCTGGACCTTTACCCCTTCCAGGCGAGTGTTCACACCGAAAGTCCTTTGCATGACTGTGCACAGTGTCCTGTTGGCTGGACATAAACACGGAGAGCATGAGCAGTGACGTGCACTCTCCTCTAGAACCTGGCTCTTAACAGAGGATCGCCTTTCAGTGGGAAGAGTCACCAAAACCAGGCACTGGGAGTTCTGATGCCACCAACTGTGTGAACCACCTCTAAGGCATGCTCATGTTTCCATCTGTTTACTGGGACTAGTGAAATAGAAGAAGCTCAATATACACAGGATGTGAGGGATGCTGAGAACTTATTCCATCAATTCTTCTGGACTATGGAGACAGAAATAATGTTTCATTTTGCATATACATAAAAGAATAGATACTTGTGTTAGGATAAGGTGCCTTGGCCAAGCTTTTTGTTGTAATTGTTCCACCCTTTATTTTTCTTGCATGCAATATTATAGAAATCGGTATTTTCAAAGATGTTTTCAATTCCCTGAAAGAGAAATGGGGCAGGTATAAAAATGAGAGTACTACTTTTTACCACAAAAGAGGAAGAGTTTAAATAATGCAAATATACTTAGAATGAACTATCAACTTGGTCACCAGTCCCAATCATCTCTTCCCTGAATCCTTCATCTTTCCTTATAATAGGACAAACTGACTGGTGGTCTAGTTCTGTTTGTACATGAATGCAGGCCAGCCCCCCCACCCCGATGCCCCTTGGAAGGGGACAGTGATGTAGAAGATTCATTTCATTAGCTGCTGTTCAAATGTCTGTTTCAGAGAATACACTCACCATCCAGAGACCACTAGTTGCTCTACTATATAAAATGGGAAGCTTAGTTTCAGGAGCCTCTCCAGTATAGGATGTAGAGATTAATAAGGTCCAGTAACAAGAGTTTATACATTTATATCCCTTGTGGTTGAAATTGAACTCAAAAAAAGAAGGCTGGCCTTTATCATCCTTACCTTTGCTTATCCAAAGCAAATGCTTTAATTCTGTTGTTGATTGTCTATATATTCCCACCTTTTAATCCTGATTCTTAAGAAACACTCAAAAGAAATCCATCTTTCAAATGCTGAAACATGTTCTCCAAAAATAAATTACACAATGTACAGCCAACCCTTCCTGTCTTGAGAAGAACCTATTTTCCACAAATTTAAGATGCCCTGTAGATTGAATGACAAAGTTTTAGGAAAACAACAAGTACAGTATATTAAATGTACACATTAATTAGAAGATGTTTTGTTTTCATAAATGTTGAAATATGAAAATTGTATCTCAAAATCAAGGATATCCATTGCTCGATGAAGCTCATCAAATTTAAAAATCGATGGTGCAAAAATATTTCACCTTCAAATATCTACATTTCTTAACTGAATGCAATGGTAATTTTATTCTTTTTTAAAAGGAGGTACCAGCAAATGAACCCAGGACCTTGTACATGGGAAGCAGGTGCTAAACCACTGAGCTATATATGCTCCCCAAAGAAAGTTGTTTTTTTGTTTGTTTTTTAGGAAGTACTGGGGTTCGAACCCAGGACCTCGTACATGGGAAGCAGGCATTCAACCACTTGAGCTACATTCACTCCCCAATTGTATCTTTTAAGAAAAGTTTTAGAGTAACAGGAAAAACTGTTTTTTAACATATATGATTACTGAAAAATCAATAGTTTTACATCAATGCAATTTCACTTTAGCAGTATTTATTTATGGGTGTATGTATTCCCATATGGCAATCTGTTATATTTGGGGAACATTACTTAAGAAGATACCATAGAGACTTATCCTTTTAAAAAATCTAGAACTTCAATATCCAGTATGGTAGCCACTAGTTACATGTGGCTATTGAGTACTTGAAATGTGACTAGTCCAAATCAAAATTGTCATATTCAAAGACTTAATGTGAAAAAAAGAATGAAAAATATCCCATTGTTATTTTCTATATTGATTACATGTTGAAATGGCAATGTTTTAGGTATCTTAAATAATCAGATATATTATTATTATTATTAATTTTTAACAGATGCAGATTTTAATTGTTTACACTTTACCCCAAGAGGATCAAGCAGAAAGAGAAACTCAGTCATACCCGGGGGTCTCCTCAGATATATTATTAAAATTAATTCTACTTTTTTCTCTTTACCTTTTTAAATTTGGCTATGAAAATAGGATCTCAAACAGATACTTGCATACCTGTGTTTATAACAGCATTTTTCACATTGGCCAAAGGGTAGAAACAATCCACATATCCATCAACAAATGAATGGGTAAACAAAATGTGGTTCATACATACAATGGGATATTATTCGGCCATAAGAAAGAATGGAATAATGAAACATGCTGCAAAGTGGACGAACCTTGAAAACTTTATGCTCAGTGAAATAAGCAAGGCACGGAAGGGCAGGTATTATATGATGTCACTTATAAGAGATAACTAGAAATAGCAAATTCTCAGATAAAATGTCGATTAGAGGTTACTGGGTGATGGTAAAAGGGGGGAAGGAGGAACATTTGTTTGGAAAAATAATACATATTTTTTAAAATAAAAAAAAATGAAAGAAATACTATTTTTTTTAAAGATTTATTTATTTATTTATTTATCCCCTCCTTGCTGCTTGTGTTTGCTGTGTCCATTCGCTGTGTGTTTCTTCCGTGTCTGCTTATCTCCCCCTTGCTGTGAGGTCCTGCTGCATCAGCCCACCGCGCCGCGCAGCCGGCCAGCTCTCACAAGGAGGCCCCGGGAAGCGAACCCGGGGCCTCCCACATGGTAAACGGGGGGCTCTATCGATTGAGCCACACCCGCTTCCTGCTGTGAGGTTTTGCTGCATCAGCCCACTGGGCCGCGCGGGCTGGCTGGCCTGCCCTCACAAGGAGGCCCCAGGAAGCGAACCTGGGGCCTCCCATATGGTAAACAGGAGCTCTATCCATTGAGCCACGCCCGCTTCCCAAGAAATACTATTAAAATAATAAAGGAAAAATCCTAAGAGTAACGACACCAGATTTCTCAACAAAGTATTTTAGGAAAAATGAACTCTCTGTAGAGCTGCTTCCATTTTCTATCGTGTGACTAGAAGAAGTAGATTAGAGCAATATCACAAATCTTGGGGATGTCCTAACAGGTTCTTCTCAAAAAGACCAAGAAAGAAAATTAAGATAAAAAGGATAATGATCATACATCAGATGGGGAGATGTGTGGGGTTGGGGTGGGGTGACATATCCAACAAAATATTCCATGTAATCCTTGAACATGAAAAAATATTTCATGAAGTCTTCCGTGTACCTGAATGTATAATGATAATATGGCAATACTTTTTATGACACCAGGTATGTACCCCAGCCCTCAACCTCATTCTGCATTTCATTCTATCATACTCTCAAGAAAACCCTAGAAATGTATCCCTCAAGGAAAACGTAAAAAGGTAGTCCATTTAGCTGCTCCTTGTTCTCTTACAAAACTTGCAGCGGCACCCTAATATTTATTAAATTGGGAAGAGTTCAAATGACCACTGCCAATTATTCAAAAGCATGTTTGAGCAACATCTTCACGATGTTTGGTTACCTGGGTGTGAATAAATAATTCTGGAACAGATGATATCAGTGTTTGTTTCCCCATCTTCATTTCTATCTTGAGTAGACGGCACTCTGCTGACAGATTGAGCTGCTCAAGACGGTGCTTTCCTAGTAACATAAATGGTAATTCTACCCCGTTATACTGCTCAACTCCAGCGTAAGCTGAGACCTTGCCCGATTTACCCTGGCTTGAGGCAGAAATTAACCTGTGTGACTTTAAACTTGATACCAGACTCATCTGGTGAGCTAGTTAAAACAC